>CM064571.1:19106175-19168155 GCA_032716605.1 Paralithodes platypus
TCGATATATCTTTTTCCGGTCCGCACAAGCAGTCCGTTCCGTACTTCGAACATTGAAGTAAAATGTGTGTAATATTATTAGGTCAATTTTTCATTACATTAAAGTTAATATCGCATAACAATATATGCTACCGTATATGTATAATTTCAATGGTAATGCAAATATTAAGGCAGTAAATACGTTACCCTATTGATCGTGTACCTGGCCGCCGTCGGGGCACCACCAAAGTTAACAAAGTTGGGCGGGTGCCCAACCCCGAAAGGGGTTGAAATAGGGGAGCTATCCCCCGCCAAAGGTGGCTTTCTAGGGCCTTTCCTAGCTGATGCTGAAAGGATTGGGTTCTAGTCATGTGGTGATGGGCTGGTCTATCAGAGTGAGAACTGAGCGATCTCTGCCATACCCATAGCTTACTCTGACTTCCTTTTACTTATATATTTTCTAGATCTCAAGTGACGGCGTATCTTCCGTGGATTGACCTCCCAATCTACCAAGATTGGAAGCCAAAGCGTCACATTTTTTCCTTTGCCCCTCAGCTTTCTCTTCATAATTGCTGAGGGGCACAGGGCCCTGGGTGGGGCTTTAGTTTCCCGGGCGTTTCTGTCGCCCTCCTCAGCTCCCCGCCATGGAGTGGCTTCGGTCACCCATGCTTTATTGTGGTCGGCTGGGAGGGTTCTGTGGGGGCGCTCGGTTATGGCCTTGGTCTTGCTCGGGGCCTTGGGGCTGTTCGGCCAGGCAGCTTGGGGAACAACAACAACACGTACTCCTTCGCGCACCTTCAGATACACATAATAAAACACCTAGATTATAACTACAGAACAACCACAATGTGCTTCTCCAATAAAATATGAATTCCCTTCTACTGTACAGTGCATATAATTATGTTCAGGTACCATTGCCCACATAAGTTCTGTTTCTAATCATGATCTGAGTATGAAAGTAAAATTAGTATACGAATGAATTGCGAGTGCGGATTCTTTTTATTATCAGTTTACTAATCATATGAGTTAACCACTACACTCATAATTATATGAGTTAACCACTACACTCATAATCATATGAGTTAACCACTACACTCATAATCATATGAGTTAACCACTACACTCATAATCATATGAGTTAACCACTACACTCATAATCATATGAGTTAACCACTACACTCATAATTCAATCATGCATAATATATTTCAATGAATAGGATCACAGAAAGGAACAGAACTTATATAAATACTGTACTTTATTACACTATAATAGCATACAGTGCCATACACACAATTGACCACTTGCGAGTTTCAGGGTACTGTATAAGGAAGTTGGAGCTGCAGACATCGATGTATTGTCTATCTATCTATCTATCTATTGCCTGACGCTGTGATCCCCGAAAGGGTGGCCACGAACGAACCGTCCCCATGCACCTCTGTCCCCAGTCAGTCGATGCCCCTCCTCCCAACCAGCACCGCCTTCATCCATATACTTCCTCACTCCATCCTTCCACCTCTCCTTCGGTGCACCTCTCCCTCTCTGTCCTTCCACCTCGCTCTCGTACACCCTCTTAGTCATTCTCTCGCTTTCTATACGTTCCATATGGCCGAACCATCTCAAGTTGTTCCTTTTCACACTTTCCAGTGTGGGGATCGGTTTTTACACCATACCCGAAAGAGGATTTATGGAGCTCCGATCTTACTCTCAACCATCTGAACAATTTTACCAACACACCTAAACTTTGTTAAATGCGGAAATAGCCTCACAAAAATATCATGCCCTGGTGGGGGCACGAACTCTCGACCCTTGGGTGTGAGGCAGACACCTTACCAGTTAGACCAATAGAGATATCCCACTTGACCTGTTCGGCTCAGGGTATTTCCGCATCCGAGGTCTGTTTAGGCTAGCCTATTTTCACTGACTTTACTTTCTTACAGTTTCTTACAGTAGATCCTCTGGAAAAAGGCAAACTAGGCCTGTGTATCCAGCTCAGTACCAGTACTTGCACTGCTGTGGTCGTTCACGGTGTTGGCGGCGGCGGCGGTAGCAGACGCAAAATTTTTACTATTCTGTATTTTTGTTTTATAATCAAACTTCAAATCTTGTCTTCCCCATGCTTTATCAAGATTACTCTCAAACTCCCTTATTGATTCGGAATCGACTACATACTGGGGCAGTGCGTTCCACTCATTTACCACTCTATCACAAAATGAGTTCTTTGCCTTCTCAAGCCTATTTCTTTCTTTGTAAATTTTCTTAGAGTGTCCTCTCGTTCTTGTTCCCTCCCGCATCAAGAAGATACCCTCACACACATCCTCATCGTACTTTCCTGACACTATCTTAAAAGTCTCTATCATATCCCCTCTCTTTCTCCGATATGCCAGTGTCGGAAGCCCCAGTGTCCTCAACCTCTGCTCATAGCCCGCGTTCTTCAACGTTGGTACCAGCTTGCTAGCTCTCCTCTGCACTTTCTCCACTGCTTCTATATCCTTTACCATATATGGAGCCCACACTGAGCCCACTGGTGTATATTTACACCAGCACATCTACCTCCACACCACACCTTCTTATACCCCATAGCTTGGGGTGGCCGACTCGAGACAGAGCCTGGTTAGTAATAGGACAAAAGTATAGTAAATCAACCAACAATAATGTGGCTTGTCTGGGAATATGATGCAAATACAGTAATGCAGTTATTAACACTGTTTACTGCCTTGATTGACAGGGGTATACTCTGTCTGTTTTCTGTGTGGGATAACCCGGGTTCGAATCCTGGTGGATGACATACCGGTATATGCTTTCATTAATTTCATTGGAGGTGTTTGGTGTTGTGGTTAAATTAATAAAATATAGATTCCAGGTGATGGTAAATTGGTATCTCGGCATCCCGATTACTCGGCTATTGCCGAGAGTTTGTAGCGAAATAGGTTGTTAATTATGAAAACGTGTCCATAGTATGACGCAGACACATAACGGTATCATATTTTTACATCATGAATCGAGAAATCAGACGCTAAAGGATTCAATTTACCATGGGCTGGAAAACAAGGGACTTTGATCTATATTTTATTAATTTCACAACCCGTACAGTACCGGTGATGTCTTCTGTTGTTGTTGTTGTTGTTGTTCCCCAGGCTGTCTGGCTGAACAGCCCCAAGGTCTCAAGCAAGGCCAAGGCCATAAATGAGCGCCCCCACAAAATCCTCCCTGCTTACCACTAACAAAGCCTGGGTGACCGAAGCCACTCCAAGGCAGGGAGCTGAGGAGGGTGCGGAAACGCCCGGGAAACCAAAGCCCCACCCAAGGCCCTGTGCCCCTCAGCAATTATGAAGGGAAAGCTGAGGGGCAAGGGAAAAATGTGATGCTTTGGCTCCCAATCTGCCAACTTCTAGGTTGGCAGTAGGGAGGTCAATCCACGGAAAAGACGCCGCCACTTGAGATCTAGAAGATATATAAGTAAAAGGAACAGTCAGAGTAAGCTATGGGTATGGCAGAGATCGCTCAGGTCTCACTCTGATAGACCAGCCCATCACGAGCTTCTTCTGTATTGGATTTTGGCTACATTTAGACAATTTTATGAAGCTCGGGAAGGATATAAATAAGGTACCGGTAGCTAAAATTATGAATGGAGATAGTCTGTAGCTTGTGCATAAACCTTTTATTTCATAAAGCGATTAGTTTGCTTGGAACCAGATTAACTTGCGCATGTAGTAATGTACACCCTATGTGGTTGATTGTGTTTTTTTATTTATAAATTATTATTTTACTTAAGCGTTGTTTCCACATAGCGATGTTGATTATATAGTTATTTTGTCTTTTTGCTGTGTTCGTATACGTTTTGGTTTGTTTATTTTTCAAGATTTACACCATAATTTAGTAAGCGTTGTTTCCACATAGCGATTTTGATTAGTTTATGTGAGTGTCCTGGGTTCGAATCCCCGGACTGCCACGTGTGTTTGTTAATTTCATTAATCGAGTTTAGGAGTAAAGTTGGTTGGTGGAGAGAACATAATAATTTAACAGCTGGTCTGGTCTATCAGAGTGAGAACTGAGCGATCTCTGCCATACCCATAGCTTACTCTGACTGTTCCTTTTACTTATATATCTTCTAGATCTCGAGTGACGGCGTCTCTTCCGTGGATTGACCTCCCAATCTACCAAGATTGGAAGCCAAAGCGTCACATTTTTCCCTTGCCCCTCAACTTTCTCTTCATAATTGCTGAGGGGCACAGGGCCCTGGGTGGGGCTTTGGTTTCCCGGGCGTTTCCGCACCCTCCTCAGCTCCCCACCATGGAGTGGCTTTGGTCACCCAGGCTTTATTGTGGTCGGCAGGGAAGGTTCTGTGGGGGCGCTCGGTTATGGCCTTGGCCGTGCTCGGGGCCTTGGGGCTGTTCGGCCAGGCAGCTTGGGGAACAACAACAACAACAACAACAACAACAACAACAACAGTCTTGATAGCCTAGTGCTTAGTGTGCGGAATGTCGGTGTGAGTATCCTAGGTTCGAGTTCTTGGAGTACCACATGTATTCATTACTTTCATTGATTTCAGTAGTTAGGTTTATTTGGTAAATTAATTGGTGAGTTGGTGAAAACAAATATGAATTGGTGGACGTCCTTCCTAAAGTGAATGAAATTGTCTAATGGTTGCCAGAATATAATAATAATAAATTAACCGGTACAGAACGGGATAATTAGTCCTTTGTTGTATGTATTATTATTAATATTATAATTATTATTATTTTGTATATACTGAGGCACATACCCCATAGCTTGGGGAGGCTGAAAGTTGGTTGGTGGAGATAACATAATAATGAACACTTTACATGAAACTACTTGAACCCCTTCAGGCTCTTGATGCATTTTGACATCTTTTTCAGGCTAGATGTGCACGCTTTTATGCAGCTTAGGAAGGATCTGTGGGATTTAAAAGGGTAAACACCATCTCTATTAACCCTCTGATTTCCATATACCCTTCCGAATCTGAATAAAATCGTCAAATAATAGCCAGAATATATAAATGAAATGTGTCATTGGGGTCTGAGAAGGTTAAGTGAACAGGGTTGCCTAGAGCAGCCTCCATTAGGACGTGAGACAGACACCGCACTTCCTGTGGAGCACTCAGGCTATAAATGTATGTATGTATGTATGGGCTCGATCCGCTGACCCTTTGATCAGCTGCCGTATGTATGTAATTATTGCCCCCCTCCTACTACGCTCCTTGACGCAGTTGGGGGGCTTCGGGGCCGGCGACTGGAGCTTGGTGGGGGAAGGTTATGGATATTTCCTTCTCCCCTCAAGCTTTCGTCGTCGGCTTGACTAATTTTGCGTAGTTTTTCTTTCAGTTATCCTTCGGGCGGAATATACCATGTGCCACCCTGCCCTGGCTAGGTTGTAGGCTCCTGACTTGATTTGTCTCTTCGGTCGCTGAAGTCGAGCTGACTCGATTCCCCTCAGTAGTGCATTTTTTTGCATCTCGCTGTGATTTTATTTTATTAAGCGTTATTTCCACATAGCGATTTTGATAAGTTCTTTTGCATTCATCTTGTGTCGTCCCAGTTTTGGTTTGTTTATTTTGCAAGTTTTACATTATAATTAGTCCTGATCTCTCATGCTTCGCCCTTGATCACTTCTTGGTTGGTGCTGCAGTGTAGCAGTTCTTGCCTCATCCTTCGGCCCTGCCCTATAAGAGCTCTGCTGTGGAGGTCATGTGGTCCGGCTGAACTGATGAAATGGCGAGAAATGTCTGCGTGTCTTCACCTTCCTAGATTTGTTCATCTCCTGCCCTTCCCTATCTATCTTGACTTGATTAGTTGTCCATCTTAATCTGTTTTGATAGCATAATGCATAAGTACGCTGAATTTCGATGTGAGTATCCTAGGTTCGAGTTCTTGGAGTGCCACATGTAATTGTTGATATAATTTATTGAGTTTAGTTGTTGTTGTTGTTGTTGTTCCCTAAGCTGCCTGGCCGAACAGCCCCAAGGCCATAACCGAGCGCCCCCACAGAACCCTCCCTGCCGACCACAATAATGCCTGGGTGACCGAAGCCACTCCATGGCGGGGAGCTGAGGAGGGTGCGGAAACGCCCAGGAAACCAAAGCCCCACCCAGGGCCCTGTGCCCCTCAGCAATTATGAAGAGAAAGTTGAGGGGCAAAGGAAAAATGTGACGCTTTGGTAAACTTGGTTGGTGAAAAAATATGAATCTAATCGTTTGGGTCAGCCCTATGAGAGTTCTTTTGTGGAACTCAGTGGTCTGGTTAAACTATTATATAATTTTTTTGTTTTTTAATAAGTGTTTGCCTATTTTCTTGCAATGTCGGACTGGCAGAATTACCAACTAAAATATGGTTGTAGTACAGTACATTTATAAATACATAAAATATAATTCAGCATACTTTTTATCCGTTACAAACCAACATTTTTGTATGAATGTATACAGTATAATTATAAACTCTGGTATAATTATGAAAAATTAAAACACAATCCATAATGATATACAGTAATATATTCTATCTATCTATCTATTTGCTCAGGTCCTTTCCCCTTTTTTTTTTGTGTGTTTTTTTTACTGGGGGTGGCCGAATAGGGACAAAACAAAATAATATAAATTGGGGCATGGAATATCGAGGGAGATCTGTACCCCGTAGTATTACCATTGTACGTTTTCTTTATCACTTATTTACAGGAAATGTTTATATTAAAACACTCAGATTTTGTGATGTAGTTTCTTTATTCATGTACTGTATTTATGCACATACTCTAGCACTTACCCCAGTTTTCCTTTTTTTAATTTTTTGTTTTTTGTTTTTTTTATGATGTGGGTGGCCGACTCTTGACAGAGCCCGAACAGGGACATCACAACACATCAGAAAAACAATGTATGTATGTACAGTATGTATATACTATGGCACTAACCCCAGTTTCATCTTATTTTTTTTTTTTTTTTTTTTATGGGGGTGGCCGACTCGAGACAGAGCCCGAACAGGGACATCACAACACATCAGAAAGAACAAAACAAAGCACAATATCATACACATCTAGGTCGTCCAAGAGAAATACTCAGAGATCCATGCCTATTTGAGGTCCCCCAACAAAAGATTCCCAGGTCCCAGATCCCTCGGAGAGGCTCCGATTTCTGCTGGCAGACCCTCAGCGGAGCTGTAGCACCATAAGCCCGCCCACCATGCTTCCAGGCGCAACCTTCACTACCACCGGCTCCCCGGGCCAGGCGCCTAACGGACTATTATCTAGTCCAACTGGCGCATGACCCTCTCTCCCAAATGACCTTGTTTACATTAATTTATTCACTAGCATTCTCCATTCATTCCAATTTATTACCACTTCTCTTGCCTAATCTATGGTAATTCCTTTATCTTTCAACGCTTGTCCTTCACAGTCTCTCCATCTCAATGGAGGTCATATCCTACCCCTCTATCTCCCCTTATATCCGACTCACATATTCTCTTTGTAAGCCTTTCCTCTTCCATTTGTTCAACATGACCATACCAGCTCAGCACCCTTCTGTCCCCTCTGGCCGACAAACGTTCCAACTTCGGCTCCAACTTTCTTATGGCCTGAAACTCGCAAGTGGTCAATTGCACGTTTGGCTGGCATACCCGACTATTGTTTTGGGCCACACCCCTCCCTCTAGTCAGAATTTTGGCTGGACGTCGGATCGGATGGCCCACCAGATAAAATAACCAGGTAAGAATGAGATATACTTTACCTCTTTGGTTGTTTGCGTTCCTTCCCAAGCTGAATAAGATCGTCTAATTACCATAGTGGAAATACTGTACAGTATAGTACAGTCAGGGTAAAAATATCTAGTTCCACCTTCATAACTAATTCACTCCCTTGATGTTCACACAATAATATCACTTGTGTTGTCCTCATAAGCTGCCAGACCAGTGTTAAGGATAAACGTTGAGGGAAAAAGCGCTAGTGTGATACCGGCTTTAGTGAGAGGGAAGAACAATGAATTAATGGAATAATAAGCTTAATAAGGTAGGACTAAATCTTATGTATGTTCTGTATGTATACTGTAAGCTATATACTCAGGCACATATCCCATTGCTGTGAGTGGCCGACTCGAGACAGAGCCCGAACAGAAACCTTTAAAGTTCCAATTTCTAGGGTCCGAGAGGACCGAGACCACTTTCGCTTTCCCTCTCCCCTCTCTCTGTCTCGTCGAGTAGGAGAATAATTTTACAAGGGGAGGAGGATTCCTAGCCGCCTGCCCCCAGAAGGAAAAAGTAGGACAGTAAAAGAGACAGACCAAAATGGCTAAGGTTGGATAGAGTATGCCAAACCTCACATTTTGATTAGGTCTCCCTCGATTTACGATTGGGTTACGTTCCTGAAAACCCGATCTTGAATAGAAAAATCATATAGCAAACCTTGAACCTATAATAATATCGTAAATCAGGGCATCGTATAGTGAGGGAGACCTGCCACATGTATTTGTTGATTTCATTAATTGAGTTTAGGAGTAAAGTCGGTTGGTGGAGGTAACATAATAATATAGGAATAGGTTTTTACACCATGCCCGAAAGAGTTTTATGGAGCTCCGATGTTACTCTCAACCATCTTAACAATTTTACCAACACACCTAAACTTCGTTAGATGCTGAAATAGCCTCACGAAAATATGCCAGGGACTGTGATTGAACCCGGAACCCTTGGGCTATGAGGCGAACACTACCAGTGACACCAAGAAAGATATCTCACTTGGCATGGTCGGCTCAAGTTATTTCCGCATCTGGGTCTGCTTAGGCTAACCTATTTTCACTGACTTTACATATAGTATAGTTGGCCCAGCTGCCCCACAAGGTGAGATGTCGACGCCTAGATCTCCTGACACTGCAGGACAGAAGAGAGTTTGAGGACATGCCCTATTCTCGTTTCTTTATGATTAATCGGCGCTCTGCAGACCCCCGTTTTCTGACCTCTGACCGTTTTGGTGAGGTCGGTCCTCATGGTATTAGTGAGCTGGGCCTATAATTAGGCGTTGTAATTGTGGTTTGTGTGAGAGGGATCTGCCTTGTGTGGATCAATCGGCTTTCTGCAGACTCCCATTTTCTTATGTTCTTAGAGGTGGGGGACACCACAAAAAGCCTGCTTCTTAATTTGACAACTTGCGAGTTTCAGGCTATAAGGAAGTTGAAGTCGAAAACATCGATATAAGGCAATAATAATGTATGTTTCTGATGGATAGAGAGTATGGTTAATCTAATTTAATGGGTTTATTAATGCACTACAACCAAATTTTCGCTGTTCTGCTAAATATCGATGTCAAACTCCAACTTCCATATAGCCTGAAACTTAAGTGGTCAATTAATTTGTCATCTCCATTCATACTGGGAAATTATGTATGTGTTTTGCGAAATTTGACTTACGAGTTTCAGGCTATAAGGAAGTTGGAGGTGTAGGCCTAGACATCGATAGTAATTATAAATCCAATAATTATGTAGGCTAATAGTTTCTGATAGCTAAAGAGTATGTAGAATTGGGTATTATATATTGAAAAATTTACTACAATCGTATATTAGCAGGTAAATCTAGTGAATATCGCTAACTACAGCTCCAACTTCCTTATATTAGATTCACATACATTTATATTAGTACCGTGATACGTTTTCTGTGAATTGCGCGTTTTCTGTGAATTGGCGTATAGCAACAGGACGAACAGGTCATTATTTCTCGTGAATTAGGTTATTGTATTAATTAGCACGCTTTTACGGTTCAAGACAATGCTAAAGTATATATTTTATCTTTTTCATACAAAATACCAGTAATAAAGTATATAGACCTATGAAATTCATGAAAACTGACTTCCGGCTTAAGAATCGGACAAAGCGACCGCCATTGTAATGTTTATGTCGCCGGCGAATCCGAAAAACTCGTCGAAAATATGGAAAAAACTACCTCTATAGGAAATTGACCAATTGAACAGGTAAATGTTATGCTGAGAGGTTTCTATGTATATATATCTTTCTTTTCAGAGAGTAGGAGGCCCAGATTTTCCATATATTTCCTATTCCGGCGGATTCTAGCAGTGGCGTCTCCTCGATTTGGGTAAGATTAGGCCTAGCCTAGGCTATTTCGGTAAAAATTTAAGCATTTTTAGTATTTATATCTTATTTTGTCCGTTTTTTCTGCGATATATAGAGTTGTTTCATACCAAGGACCCGTGGAAAGTAGTATTTACCCAATAGACCTATCTAACGATCTAAAAATGCCCCCCTCTAGCCTAGGCCATGTGGCAGTGGGGAGGGCTAGCCTATGAAGTTCAGGGAAAATGTGGGGTTAAATTACACAAATTACGATGAAAAACGTGATAAAATAAGGAAAACTGCCCTCTATAGGGATTATCCAAGAAAAAGCATTGTCCAAAAGTAGCCTAGGAAAAAAATGCCTTTTAGGCCTATAGGGAGAATTTGTTGAAAAATAGTGTAACAAATAGGTAGGCCTAACTATATATCCTCTATGGGGAGAATTTGGTACGATTTTAGTTACTGGACACCTATTTGACAGCCTTGACAGGTAGCCTACCGCCAACGATTTAATACATAGCCTATTTGTTTTCAGTTTCCACGCATCCAACACCAAGCTAGCCTACACCCTTTTCTGGTGTACGAAACACTAAAAAAGCAATGGGGACACTTTAACCCTCCAGCCCCGGCTATGTATTATATATATATTCCCCGAAACCCGGGTGTTTTGGCCGAAAAACGTCTAGGCTAGGCTACCGTATATTTGTTAATCTGACTGCTTCCCGCATTCCCGTGCATCCCCAAGCGTAGCTGTGTTATTTACCTGTAGAATGGCGTTAAGTAGAGCTCTCTAAGTCAACTGGTTGAGTTGTGATGATGATTTCATTGGAGATAACTTTATGGCAAAAACAGCCACTTTACACTACTTTTCGATACTTAACAACAACATACAGGCACACACGAACAAGCGACGCTCTCCTTCTTGTGGCCGGAGATGCGGGGCGTCGGTCCAGCCGGCTGTTGTTTACATGCGTCGGACCGACGCGACGCCTCGCACACGAAGCTCACAGGCTTTCAACCACTGGGTGTTCAAGAGCCCTTCCGGGTACCTGTTTTATGCTTTTTTATGGCCGTTCAAGAGCCCTTCCGTGTTGTAGGGGTTAATAATGATAATATGAGACGAAATATAAAGACAACTCGGTTGCGTTCGTGGAAGTAGCGTCGCTTTGTTTACTTTACGCTCGGAGTGACTTCCCGGTCCCGCCTTGGCGGTCGACTTCAAATGGCTAAGCTTATATAACCAGTTGTTGGGTTCATTTTTTTATAAAGACGCCGTGGGATACAGGACAGGGTTGAGGGGGGCCTCTGCCCCCCCTCACCCCCCCGTGAATTATTATAATCGTCATATATGTGGCCAGCAGGGGGCAAGTAAAACAGCTGGCCATAGTAACCTCGAGCGTCCTGGGTAAACAAACCGCGACAATCCGAAGCGACGACGGACTCCCCCCGCCGCCGATTTTCGGCGCAAACGCGCCGTTTTATTCTCGTCGAAAACCACATTTAAAAAGTTGGTACGATTTTAGTTACTGGACACCTATTTGACAGGTACCACCAACGATTTAATACATATTTGTTTTCGGTTTCCACGCATCCAACACCAAGCTACACCCTTTTCTGGTGTACGAAACACTAAAAAAGCAATGGGGACACTTTAATAATGATAATATGAGACGAAATATAAAGACAAGTCGGTTGCGTTCGTGGAAGTTGCGTCGCTTTGGTTACTGTACGCTCTGAGTGACTTCCCGGTCCCGCCTTGGCGGTCGACTTCAAATGGCTAATAAGCTTATAACCAGTTGTTGGGTCCGTTTTTTGATAAAGACTTGCGTTATAGGCCGTGGGATATAGGACAGGGTTGAGGGGGGGGGGGGGGGGCTCTGCCCCCGTGAATTATAATAATCGTCATATATGTGGCCAGCAGGGGGCAAGTAAAACAGCTGGCCGTAGTAACCTCGAGCGTCCTTGGTAAACAAACCGCGACGATCCGAAGCGACGACGGACTCCCCCCGCCGGCGATTTTCGGCACAAACGCGCCGTTTTATTCTCGTCGAAAACCACATTTAAAAAGTTATTATATAGTTTTCAATACTATTACCGGACCAGAAAAAGGTGTCGCTTGGTGTTGGATGCGTGGAAACCGAAAAAAAATATGTATTAAATCCTCGGTGGTACCTGTCAAATAGGTGTCCAGTAACTAAAATTGTACCAAAAAGTTATTATATCGTTTTCAATACTATTACCGGACCAGAAAAAGGTGTAGCTTGGTGTTGGATGCGTGGAAACGGAAAACAAAATATGTATTAAATCCTCGGTGGTACCTGTCAAATAGGTGTCCAGTAACTAAAATCGTACCGAGAATTTATTTAAAAGTATCGTTTTGTATGGGGAGAATTTTGGAAAAATTTATGTAAAAATTGAACAGGTGGAAATTAGGCTAGGCCTATCCAACAATATAAAAATGGGAGGGCTAGGCTATGAAAATCAAAGACAATGTGAGGTTAAAGTTAAGAATTTACGATGAAAAACAATAAAATTAGGAAACTGCCCTCTGTAGGGAGAGTATGAAAAAGCATTGTTCAAAGATGACCATTTATAGGGAGAATTTCAAAAATACTATAAAAAATACATAATTATCCTCTATGGGGAGGATGTATTTAACCCGTTGAGACCCAGCGTCGCACGTGTTGCGTCGGCAGTCTTTGATCACCAACTCCCAGCGACGCATCACGTGCGTCCGACATATAAAAAACACTTACGTGGCTCGTAAGGTAGGAAATGGCGGGAGAATAGGAGGGGAAGGTACCGTAGTGTGTGGGGGAGCCGGGCCAGTAGGTGTGAGCGGGCCGAGACAGCCGCGCGGCTGGTGGTGGTGGGCTTAGTGGGGATAGTTTACACCCCTAGTTTACCGCCACTTTGAACCTTCATTACTCCGGTCGTATGGGAGCTAGAGGCTTGAGATTTATGTTGAGATACTCCTTAGGATGTATGCCGTACAATGCCATACCCAGTTTACCCTAGTGCTCCCGGGCGGGTGGTCATGCGGGGGAGACGAACTATTGAAACCCCCCCCCCCCGCCCCCCAAATGACCGAAATGAGTTTTTTTTTATTTGTGTGTTCATTTCTCACTATTCTCTTCCATTTTGGCTCAACAATTTTTTTTGAAGCCCCCCCCCCCCCCCCCCAAAAAAAAAATGTCAGAGGTGATTTTTTTTTGTTTTTCATTTCTCATCCTTGTCTTCCATTTTAGCAAACAAAAAAAATAAGTGAAAATGGCTTGGGACTGGGGTGAACAAAATATTATAACTAGCCGGGGCTCAACGGGTTAAAACTTGTTGGGTGTATAAAATGAACTTTTATGGGGAGAATTTTGGAGTAATTAGGCCTAGGCCTACTGTAAAAATTGAATTATCTTTAGGGAGAGTTTTGGAAAACAGGTACGGTACGGCTAATCAGGATTGCCGTGGGATCCATGATGCATAGAAATCATCATATATGTTGCCAGTACAGGGTAGGGGGCCTAGAGGTACAGTTTTTAAAGGGTTTCATATTTCACTTACAGTGGAGCACTGAATTTGGCGCCGTCTAAGTTGGCGAAATTAAACATTACGCCATACCCCAAATATTTCAAAATTCCAGGTTCGCTCAAAAATATTTGGTAAGATTAGGAGTAGTGGGCGTACCACTACCAACATACAGCATAACTCATCTATAAAACATTAACCTAACCAAACAACTTAACCTAACCTAACCTAGTATTCATGTAGTTAGTTAGTTATGTAGAGCAGATTAACCAGAGCGTATTCATGTAGTACTAGGTTAGGTTAGGTTAGGTTAATATTTTATAGATGATTTATGCTGTATGTCGGTAGTGGTACGCCCTACTCATAATTTTACCAAATATTTTATCTTGGTGCAAAAATCGCAGTCGAAACCCGAAAAAGAGAGCAAAAATTATGAAAGACTATATTAAACTAGAAAATGCCCCAAAAACAGTGAACTGAAATCCAGGAATCTGTCATTGTCAAGGTGTTTGTTGCTTGGAGGCGAAATCTGAGTGAATTCGACATCCAGATTCCGGGCGTCACTTTTGCAAGTTGCTGCCGTGTCGCCGCCATATTGACCCATCCTACTTAAATTACGGTAAATTTGTGGGTGCGTTTGGCAAGGATGTAATATTCCGGCGTACAGCCCGTCTTGTTTACATTACGCGGACGCTCACATTCATGTTCTCGTCTCTTTTGAATGCCGTGGGATACAATAATATGTTGAGGGCCCCCCCCCCCCCTGTGGCTTATTATCATCATCATCACATATATTGCCAGCAGGGGGCAAATAACAGAAAAAATAGCCGTCAAAATAGACGGGAACTCTACGAGCGATCGACCTACGTAAACATGACGACTGTATGCCCGAATATTACATCCTTCCCATGCGTTTTGAAATTTTATTAGTTTTTAACGAGATTTACTATTTTAACACTACAGTACTGTATTATAAAAATACAGTATATCCCAGACGTCCGACCGTCACTCCGACGACGACGCTACCATGTAAGATTTGTTAAATAACGGACAATTTGACGGTGTACCGGTACGGTTCGTAATTTTCCTTTGTGATTTTTGTTTTTTTTCTCCCCCCTTATTTAGGAAGCCCTACTACTGACGTGCGGGTATTGGGGTGGCAGCCCTCGGGTTAGGTAAGGCTGTTTGGTTAGGTTAATGACAATATTGTCGTCGAAAGTGCTGGCGTCATGTGAAACCCGTCCACCGCCAGCTGGCGAGGCTGCCCTTGCGGCGGACGTGTGTCACATGACGGCAGCATTTTTAATGACAACCTTACCTAACCTTGGGGCTGCCATCCCCAGACCCCCACTTCTCTTAAAAATTATGTAGATGTCAAAATACTGCAGGAGAACATAAAACGCACCCGAAAACGCCGCCATCATACGAAAATGGGTCAACAGAAAACAGATGTCCAAAGGTAAATTCGTCGGCGATAGCATCGCTGGACGTCTTGAAATAGTGTTTAAAAATAGTAAATCTTGTTAATAACTAATAACATTTCGAAACGCACCCACAAATTTACCGTACTGTACTTTAAGTAGGATTGGTCACTATTTTGATATTGTGTAAGCGCTTTTTATAGGAGGTGGGGATTATTAGTGCTACTACTGTATTACCCTGGTATTAATAAACATCTTAAACATTACAGGTATGACAACAGGGGTCTTCAAGAGGGAACTGGACAAGTTTCTGGCTACCATCCCGGACCAATCATGAGTTCCGGGAAATACCTCATCACGCCCAGCAGCGGCGAAAGCGGCGAAATTATGCTGTGAGGCTAGGCTATATATGACTGATTTCAAATGAAGTCTGTGTGGTAAGTAATCTCCTCATAATATGTATTTATAAGGGATGCGTACAAGTAGACTGGGATGGTATGGACATGTGGAGAGAATGGATGAACAAAATTGGGTGAAAAAATGCAGGTCTGTGATTGTGGAGGGAGCTGCACCAAGGGGTGGACCGAGGAGGACCTGGGATCGGACTATACGCGCCGATCTCAAATCCAAGAACTTGATAAGTGAAGCAGCCCTTAACAGGGTTGCCTGGAATGCCGCCATTAGGACAAGAGACTGAAACTGCACTTATGTGTGGAACACTCAGTCTTAAAATTTTATGTATGTATGTATTCTCCTCTAATAATATGTATTTATTGGATGTATTTGGGGTGAAATAGGTACTTTCGGGATGGCTGGACGAATTTTTGAACCAATAGTGTGGTACACCGTATCCGTTTAATCATTTGGTACATATTAATGTCATAAGGTAGGTCAAAATAATGGTGAAGTGATGCGCACATGCAGACTTGGTTGGTTTGGACATGTGGAGAGAGTGAATGATCAGAACTGGATGAAGAAATGCCGGACTGTGAACGTGGGGGGAGCTGCGCATAGGGGTAGACCTAGAAATACTTGGGATCAGGTACTCTGGTCCGATCAGGGGGGGACGACTGACTCAAGACAGAGCCAGAATAGGGACAATAGAAAACAATATAATTACCTGCGATTCAATTTATGTTCAACATTTGACTTGATTTGTGTGTACTGTAGTTCGAGTAATATTAGGTGCCTTCACCCTTCTGGCCCGGGCTCGCCCTCCTAAGGACGTTGAGATCCGGGCGATTTGGCCGAAAAACTTCTATGCCTAGGCTACCATATTTTTTTATTTTAACTGCTAGAAAATTCCCACTCATCTCTAAACGTACTGCGGTTTCCAATTTGTAGACTGGCGTGGAGTAGAGCTCTGTAAGTCAACTGGTTCATTTGTGATGACGATTTCCGTGGAGAGAGTTTCGAGGCGATATTAGCAATATGACACAATTTTCAACACTAAATCTGTCTTACCAGACCACACAACAACAAAGCTCTGACGTCTGCTTGCTTTCGGAGTTGCGCGCGTCGCCTCCGACCAGCTGTGTTTAAATATGTCGGACGCGCGGCTTTCAAAACAAGCCTAATAGGCTTTCAAGCTTACGGATTACAAGGGGACACCCGGGCTCCTGGCCATCTGCCGTGGTGTCCTTTTAAAATGCTGCCCGGGCGGGAAGGGTTAAGGAGAGTTAATCTCATAAGGCTCAGCCAGATATGTTTTTATTCTTGTGTGTCCATTGTTTTCTATTGTGTTGTCCCTGTTCTTGCTCTGTGTTGAGTGCCCCCCCCCCCAAAAAAAAAAAAAAAAAAAAAAAACAGAAACAAAAAAATAGGAAAAGTGGGGATTGGGCCTGAGTAAATAGATAGATAGAAAGATAGATTTTTTATTCCATACACAAAAAGATGTATAGAGTATAGGGCATACAGTACACCCTGATGGTCCATATCACATTCAAAATTCATTCACTTGTTTGTTTATGTTTTCTTGTTTGATGTTTTGAGTCTTCAATTATTGTTGCTCTCGTTTTCGGTGTATTTTCTGTCTTGATAGCGTAATGCATAAATGCGCGGAATTTCGGTGTGAGTATCCTAGCTTTGAGTCCTTGGAGTGCCACATGTATTTGTTGATTTCATTAATTGAGTTTAGAAGTAAAGTTTGTTGGTGAGAAAATATTAATTTTGTCTGTCTTATTGTTCATGATTTAATCCACTTTTGGTTGGTATTTAGGGCAAAAATTGTCAAAATTAGGGATTTTTTGTTTCGAGGTGTCCACCATAAGCTATTTTTCCCATAAGGTATGTTTGTAGGAATAGGATTTACACCATACCCGAAAGAGGAGTTATGTAGCTCCGATCTTACTTTCAACCATCTAGACAATTTTACCAACACACCTAAACTTCGTTTGATGCGAAAATAGCCTCCCGAAAATATACCCTGGGCGGGAGTTGGAACCCGGGACCCTTGGGGTACGAGACAGTCACCCTACCAGTTAGACCAATAGAGAGATCTTACTTGGCCTGTTCGGCTCAAGTATATTTCCGCATCTTGTTCAGTTTAGGCTAACCTATTTTTACTGACTTTACATGTTCCTAATACTGTACGCGCCGCCATGTGTCGGCCATATAGGCGTGTATTAGGAGAACTGACTGTATATAAGCTAACCACATAATAACTTTTACAGATTGGTGTTGGGTTCCCTGATGTCAGAAGTATAGTTGGAGGACCAGAACAGGACACCTTCCACTACACGGGGCCATCGGATACAACTGTTTGACCAACAACAACAACAACAACAACAACTCTGCCCAAATAATGTGAGTCTTTAAGAATTTAATCTATATTTTTACTATTCTTTTGATGATAATGTATTGTTCATGTTAGAGTGTTATTTCCACAGCAATTTTGATTAGTTATTTTGCCTTTATATTGTCTTTGTCCAAGTTTTAGTTTGTTTAGTTTGCAAGTTTGACATTTTAATTGCCTTCCTCGTTTTTGTTTGTTTATTTTGCAAGTTTGACATTATAATATGGTGATAAATATATAAACTTGGTCTTACTATGATGCAGAGACATAGTAGTTTCATATATTTTCATTAAGTACAGTATTGAGAAATTAGCTACTAAGGGATTCAATTTATCGTCAGCGCATACCCCATAGTTGTGGGTGGGCGACTCGAGACAGAGCCTGGTTAGTAATAGGACAAAACTATAGTAATTTCAACCAACAACAATGGGACTTGTCTGGGAATAGGACGTCTAGAAGTTCCCAAATTTACAAATTCCTTGAACGTGACGATAGTGCGTTGTTATGTGTGCGATTATATTGCTTGTGAACCAGATTAACTTGCTCATGTAGTAATGTACACCCTATGTGGTGGA
Source organism: Paralithodes platypus (assembly GCA_032716605.1). NCBI lineage: Eukaryota > Metazoa > Arthropoda > Malacostraca > Decapoda > Lithodidae > Paralithodes > Paralithodes platypus. The sequence continues at coordinate 19,124,518 of CM064571.1, forward strand.
TTGTGTTCTTTGATTCTTGGTAGCGTAATGCATAAATGCGCGGAATTTTGATGTGCGTGTCCTAGGTTCGAGTCCTTGGAATGCCACATGTATTTGTTGATTTCATTAATTGAGTTTTGAAGTAAAGTTGGTTGGTGAAAAAATATAATTTATTAAGCTTTATTTGCACATAGCGATTTTGATTAGTTCTTTAGCATTTATCTTGTGTCATCCCAGTTTTGGTTTGTTTATTTTGCAAGTTTTACATTTTAATATGATGTAAATACAGTAATGCAGTCATTAACACTGCTTACTGTCTTGATTGACAGGGCTATACTCTGTCTTGATAGCGTAGTGGTTAGTGTGCGGAATTTGGGTGTGAGTATCCTAGGTTGGAGTCCTTGGAGTAGCACATGTATTCATTACTTTCATTGATTTCATTAGTGGTGTTTGATTTGTGTTGGTGGTTTAAGTGCTTATGTTCTGGGTGTGGTGTCCCAAGTTGGAATCCTGGGAGGACCATATGCTTTCATTAGTTTATTCAAGTGCATTGGGGTTTGTAGTTGATGATTAATGTTAAGAACGGGGTGTTACTTAATTTGATAGCGTAATACTTAGTGTGCGGAATTTCGGTGTGAGTATCCTAGGTTCGAGTCCTTGGAGTAGCACATGTATTCATTACTTTTATTTCATAAATTTTATTTTATTTAGCGTTGTTTCCACATAGCGATTTTGATAAGTTATTTGGCTTTATATTGTCTTTGTCCCAGTTTTGGTTTGTTTAGTTTGCAAGTTTAACATTTTAATTTTATTGATTTCCTTAGTTAGGTTTATTTGTAAATGTATTGGCGGGTTGGTGAAAACAAATATGAATGTTTTAATCTGGTGTTAAATTGGTATCTCACCATCCTGAATACTTGACTATTTCATGAGTTATACAAGGTCTTTTTCAAGCTGATTTTAATTTGGTATCTCGACATCCTGATTACTCGACTATTAGCAAGATTTTGTAGCGAAATAGTATATTATTTTCTTTCATGATTTTATTTTGCTAAAGCGTTTTTCCACATATAGATTTTGTTTAGTGTGTTGTCATTTCGATAGTTTTTAATTTTAATGCGTTCGTTATATTCATTTGAACAGTAACCTTTGAGGGAGTTTTCAAGTTTTATATTTGATGTCTTGATAGCGTGGATAAATGTGCGGAATTTTGGTGTGAGTATCCTAGGTTCGAGTCCTTGGAGTACCACATGTATTTGTTGATTTCATTAATTGAGTTTAGAGGTGAAGTTGGTTGGTGGAAAAAACATAATATTTCATCATTTGATATTGCTAAAGCGTTTTTCCACATAGCGATTTTGTTTAGTGTGTTGTCGTTTCGATAGTTTTTAATTTTAATGAGTTCATTATTTATTTGAACAGTAACTTTAAGAGTTCGTTTTCAAGTTTTATATTTTGATTAATTCCACATAGCGATTTTGATGAGTGCTTTTGTCTTTATATTGTCTCGTCCCAGTTTTGGTTTGTTTATTTTGCAAGTTTTACATTATAACAACTGTGTTTGTGGTGTAATGGTTTAGATGCTTATGTTCTGGGTGTGGTGTCCGAGTTGGAATCCCGGGAGGACCATAATGCTTTCATTAGTTTATTCAAGTGCATTGGGGTTTGTAATAGATAATTAATGCTAAGAACTGGGTGTTACTTATTACCAAGATTTTGTAGCAAAATAGGTTGTTCTTTTCTTTCATAATTTGATTTTGCTAAAGCGTTTTTCCACATAGATTTTGTTTAGTGTGTTGTCGTTTCAATAGTTTTTAATTTTAACGAGTTCTTGATATTAATTTGAACCTCAAATGTTGATCGATTTCAAGTTTTATGTTTTGATTAATTGCACATAGCGATTTTGAATAGTTGAGTTGTCTTTATATTGTCTGGTCCCAGTTTTGGTTAGTTTATTTTGCAAGTTTTACAATTAGTATTTTACAATTGTGTTCCTTTAGTAAGCGTTGTTTCCACATACCGGTAGCGATTTTGATAAGTTATTTTGCCTTCATATTGTCTTTGTCCAAGTTTTAGTTTGTTTAGTTTGCAAGTTTTACATTTTATTTTCATAAACATATTTTACTATAGCGTTGTTTCCACATAGCGAATTTGATGAGTTCTTTCGCCTTTATATTGTCTTAGTCCCAGTTTTGGTTTGTTTATTTTGCAAGTCACAATTTACTAGATTAACTTGCTAATGTAGTAATGTACACCCTATGTGGTGGATTGTGTTCTATTATTGCATAATTCCATTTTGCTGAAGCGTTGTTTCCACATAGCGATTTTGATTAGTTGTTTTGTCTTTTTACTGTGTTCGTCTCAGTTTTTGTTTGTTTATGTTGCAAGTTTTACATTATAATTTCATAATTGTATTTTGCTAAAGCGTTTCCACATAGCGATTTTGATTAGTTCTTTTGCCTTTATATTGTCCTTGTCCAAGTTTTGGGTTGTTTATATTGCAAGTACTGTACTGTATTACAATTGCAAGTACTGTACTGTATTACAATTGCAAGTACTGTACTGTATTACAATTGCAAGTACTGTACTGTATTACAATTGCAAGTACTGTACTGTATTACAATTGCAAGTACTGTACTGTATTACATTATAATTTCATAGTTATATTTTGCTTAAGCATTGTTTACACATAGCAATTTTGATCAAGTTCTTTAGTCATTATGCTGTGTTGGTCTCAGTTTTGGTTTGTTTATTTTGCAAGCTTTACATTACAACTATAGTAAGAGTCCCTTTGTTGTATGTAGTATATGTATATGTATATTCTCAGGCACATACCTCATAGCTTGGGGTAGCTGACTTGTTACAGGGACTTAAAGTGGATATTTACCATGAATCGTTAGACCGAGCTGCCCACCAATGACACGGTGTGGGATCGAAGTGCAGGCCCTTCTATCAGCAACCATACGCGCTAACGCCCATAGCACAGCCCGTGGAAACAGATTAACTTGCTCATGTATTAATGTACACCCTTTGTGGTGGATTGTGATTGTGATAGCGATTTTGATTAGTTATTTACCAGAACGTCCCTGACTTCCCAAATTGACTAATTCCTTGAACGTGACTATAGTGCGTTGTTATGTGTGCGATTGGTTTACTTGGGAAACAGATTAACTTGCTCATGTAGTAATGTACACCCTATGTGGTGGATTGTGTTCTTGTGGTGGATTGTGTCTTCGTGGTGCAATGCATAAGTGTGTTGATTTTCGGTGTGAGCATCCTAGGTTCGAATCCCCGGACTACCACATGTGTTTGTTAATTTTATTAATCGAGTTTAGGAGTAAAGTTGGTTGGTGGAGAGAATATAATATTTCATAAATTGTATTTTAGTAAGAGTTTTTTCCACATAGCGATTTTGATAAGTTATTTTGCCTTTATATTGTCTTTGTCCAAGTTTTGGTTTGTTTAGTTTGCAAGTTTAACATTTTAAATTATATTATTATAAATGTTTATGTTTGATTTACTTTATATATTTATATATATTTACTTTATACAGTATATTTACTTTATATATATATTGACTAACCTGCCTTCGGGTATTTATATAATATGTTACTACCCGAGTGGTGACTGGCTGGGATATTTGGGCCTCCCCTACGACCTGTGCGGGTAGAGGCTTGACTTATCAGGTTGCGGAAGACCCATTTATTCCGACGAGATAAGCCTTTTTTACACCACCCCTTTCTCTCTCACTGTGTCTTATTCTTCTTCTCTTCGCACTGGTGGAAAGGGAAATCGTGGCAGATGACCATGTCAACGATGGCTCCTTGAAACCTCCGAGGGTCCTTGAGATACGGCTAGAGCGGTGAGATTGGATACGACCCCGACTGGTGCACCCTTGCCACTGCGAGGTATTAGATAGCTGACAGGGACCACTTCCATTTAACCCTCTGTGTAGCGGTGATGTAGTTTTCATGATATTCTGGAAGGTATTAGACGATTTTGTTCAGCTTGGGAAAGATGTCTACCCATTAAAAGGCTACAGACACTCAATTAATCGCAAGGTCCAGGGTTCGAATCCCGGGTGGACTGTATGATGTTTTTCTCAAGTGGCATTACTTGATTTAAAAGGTGTCAATTAACCTAGATTAACTTGCTCATGTAGTAATGTACACCTTATGTGGTGGATTATGTTCTTTTATTTCATTCATTTTTTTTAGTAAGCGTTGTTTCCACATAGCAATTTTGATAAGTTAATTTGACTTTATATTGTCTTTATCGCAGTTTTGGTTTGCTTTGTTTGCAAGTTTTACATTTTAATTAATCCTTTAAGCTACCATATATATCTTTCCTAAGCTGAAATCAAATTAAAAATACGTTGGCGGTACCGTATGGGTTTAGCTGTTTAGGACGCCTCAGTGGTTGTATAGGTGATAGGTAATAGAGCTGGTTCTAGTGCCGGCTTAGGTATGTTCTAATATCTGTTGCCTTCTAGAGGACGCCGACAGTCGAGCAAACCTCGCAACCAAAATTAACTTATACAGCCTTGGGAAGTTGAATTTCTTGCTTCTGTCTTGACATAGTGATTTTGATAAGTTGTTTTAACTTTATATTATCTTTGTCCAAGTTTTTGTTTGTTTAGTTTGCAAGTTTGACATTTTAATTGATAGCGTAATGCATAAATGAGCGGAATTTCGGTGTGAGCATCCTAGGTTCGAATCCTTGGAGTGCCACATGTATTTGTTGATTGCATTAATTGAGTTTAGAAGTAAAGTTGGTTGCCTGAATTGTGTTGGTAAAACGTTTTCATTACTGGTGTCGTGCTTTGAACTTTACTGTGGCTACTAATAGAAATTTGTAATCATTTGAAAAAGGGCCTCCAGCAATTAACAAGCTTCAAAGTATCTTAACTATTTTTAGTATCACAGATCCTTCTTAAACTTCACAAATTGTCTAAATATAGATAGAATATAATTGTAGACCTAGAGAGTACATGAGTTAAGATGTTATAAAGGCCTAAGTTCCGACTATCATAGATGTGCTACAAATAGCACACGATGCAGGGTACGCTGTCAGGATCACAACAGGGAACACTGTACTGTATTAAAAAAACACAAAATGGGAGAAGAAACCTCCGAGAAATGTGACAACTGCAAAGAAGGCCACTGGGCATGGTTAAAAAATGTACGGAAAAACTCTATCGCATTAAAAACCTGGAGAAACGGCCAATAATGTTCCACCTCGTGTTGTAACATTATTTGGTGTTTCTCTGGGTTTTTAATACAAATGTTTCTTTCCGTACATTTTTTAACCATGCCCAGTGGCCTTCTTTGCAGTTGTCACATTTCTTTGATGTTTCTTCTCCCATTTTGTGTTTTTTTACTACAGTACTGTGTCCCCTGTTGTGATCCTGACAGCATACCCTGCGTTGTGTGGTATTTGTAACGCATCTATGATAGTCGGACCTTTGGCCTTTATAACATCCTAACCCTTTCTGTAATTTCTATGTCTAGAATTTTATTCTATCTATATTTTGACAATTTGTTTTAAGTTTAAGAAGGAGCTGTGATACTAAAATTATTTAAATAGTTTGAAGCTTGTTAATTGCTGGAGGCCCTTTTTCAACTGATTAAAATAGTCTATTAGTAGCCACAGTAAAGTTTAAAGCACGGCACGGTACTGAAAAGGTTAACTAGAAACGCTATAGTATATTAATGAAGTCGATCAAACCTCTTGAGTACTAACCTCTAGACCTGATCACTTTGTAAGGAGAACTCCCAAGAAAAAATGAGCTACCGTATGCAGCGCTGGGAACTTCTCACCGAGACACTATGAACTCCATGTCATAGTGTCTCGGTGAGAAGTTCCCAACGCGGCATACTGTTGGTAATTTTTTCTTCGGAGTTCTCCTTAGAAAGTGATCAGGTTTATAGGTTAGTATTCAAGAGGTTTGGCCGACTTTTAATAAATACAGTATAGCATTTCCAGTATTTATTATCATGGTTTAATGTTTATCGAAAGTCTGTATATCCATTCCTGACTTAGTCTCCTCAATTTAATGTTTTTAATGATTACAATTCATAAATTAGTGAACGAAATTCTCTCAAAGTTGGTCTGCTTCAAAATTCCTGACTTAACCCCTTCACCGCCATTGTTATTTTCATCGTATTCTGGATTTATGTATGTACACTCGGTCAAAAGAGTATCTGCACCCATACGCTGATCATCAGGTGTGTACAGCTCTATAGGGTTGGTACCTCTGCCGGCAACTATATCCTATCGTCTCTGACACACGGATATAGTTGCAGGCAGAGGTAGCAACCCTATCGAGTTGTACACACCTGATGATCAGCGTAGAGGTGCAGATAGTTTTTTGACGAACTGTACATACATAAATCCAGAATACGATGAAAATAACAATGGTGGTGAAGGGGTTAAGTGAGGAATTTTTGTTTTGTGTATTATATTTCATATTTTATTTTGCTAAATAGTGTTTTCCACATTTTGAATTTGATTAGTTTTGTTTTGTCGTTATATTGTGTCATCCCTATTTTGGTTAGCATTTGGGTAAATACAATCTCAATGAACCATCTTAGTAACATAGGTCCTTCTTTATTAAACTGCATACAATATTTTGGTTATCATATTTTGCAAGGTTTACATTATACAGTAATTGGATACTGACTAACTGTAGGAATAAAGTGCAAGTTGTTATATATATTTTCTTTTCTTTTAAGATCAAGTGTTCCCGTGTCCACTACTGCTGTGAAAAATGTAAGTACTGTACAGTATATTTTGTTGTTTATCTTGTGTTGTCCCCTTTTTGTTTTTTTCATTTTGCAAGTGTTAATTATAATATTGGTAATTGTTTCATTTTTGGTTGCTTAGTTTATCATCTATTCAATCGACTTGCAGTTAGTTACGCAGTTGACTTGTGCTGATGCTATTAATAAACCAGTGAAGTCACACCTTTTTCTGAAGGCTTATGATACTGGGGATCATAGAGTTACTGTACTGATGACTATAAACATATATTTTTTGATTGAAAGGTTGAAGTTAATGCGAGCACTCGTGAATCATCTTTGAGAATTGGCGCTCGTACAATACAGTACCAGCCTATTATTATTATCTACAGCTGTTGTTGTTGTTGTTGTTCCCTAAGCTGCCTGGCCGAACAGCCCCGAGTCCCTGAGAAAGGCCATGGCCACGATCGGGCTTTCCCACAGAGCTCTCATTGAGTGTAGATTGTGTTGTTGGCGTAAGTGGTTGTGTGAAATGCAGTCTTCTATGATGTGTTTAATGGTATGGGGTGCTGTGTTACATCCCGGGCAGGTGTCGACAACGGAGTCATCCAGTCTCTTCTGATAGCTCAGGAGAGCTGGATGGTGTCCGCATCTCAGCCTGGCCAGGTGGACTCTGTCCTCGCGAGGAAGGGAGGATTCGGAAGGATGGATTTCGGGAGGTCGTGCATGCAGCTGCGTGTTGTCTGTGAGTGAGTGGATGGATCGGCGAGAGATATGAGTATGGATGTGCTTCTGGAAGTTGGTTCGGGGTGGGCAGGGAGGGAGAGAGGACAATAATTGTGTGATACCGTGTGCTGGGTGTTGTTTTGATATTTCTTGGTGTCTGTGGGTGTGTTGCCATGTAGTTTAGTGGGTGGTCTTGGTTCGTGGAGGCTGCTGCCAGGAATTGAGTGCCTCTCATGTCCAGATGGTCTTTGACTTTGAGGATTTTGGTTTCTTGATGTAGGTGATCTGTGGGTGCAGTAGCTGTGCAGCCTGTAATGATCTTCAGGGCTTTGTTTTGAATAGTCTGTAAGGTCTTATGATGTGTTTCAGCTAGGTTAGAAGCCCAGGCTGGACTTGCGTATTCCATCACTGATCTTATGTATTGTTTATATACTGTGGTGGTAGTTTCTTTGTTGTGTCCAAATTTTGTGTGAGCAAGTGACCTGAGGGCGTTAAGTCTGGGTGTCAGTTTCTTTTTAATGTTTGTGGTGTGCTGTTTGAATGTCATATGAGTATCATATGTTACTCCTAGGATTTTGGGTGTGTGTGTATGTGTTAGGGGTGTGTTGTTTATGGTGAGTTGAGGGATGTATTCGTGTTCTCCTGTCCAACTTGTGAGCAGGGTTGCGGTGGATTTGGCTGGGGCTAGATTAAGTCTGTTTGTAGTGCACCAGCCATGTAGTGTGTTGAGATAGGGTTGAAGGAGATCTGTTGCTCTTTTTGGGTCATGGTGTGTGCATGTGAGTGTTATGTCATCTGCATAGGAGGCTAAGTTTATTTGGGGCGTATTGGGTGTAGTTATATCGTGCATGTACAGATTGAAGAGTGCGGGCGATAGGACGGATCCTTGTGGGACTCCGTTTGGAAAGTTTCTGATTTTAGATGACTGACCGGCAAAAGATACGTGTGCACATCTGCCTGCTAGGAAGTTGGCCAGCCACCGTTTTTGTGTGTTGTGCATGTTTGTGTTGTAGATTTTGTTTGTTAGGTTGTGGCGGGGGATGGTATCGAAGGCTTTACTAATGTCGAGTGTGGCTAATAGTGATCTGTGTGGTGGTCTAGCTGAATTGATGCCGTCGAAAGCTCTTTGTGTAAGGTCTGTGAGAAGAGTGTTTGTGGAGTGCAGTGGCCTAAAGCCATGTTGTGTTGGAGCTAGGGGTAGGTCAGGTGTAATTAGTTGTAATACTAGGCGTTCCATGACTTTGGAGGGGGAGCAAAGGAGTGTGATGGGGCGGTGCGAGGAGGGTAGCGTGGGGTCTTTGTTGGGTTTGGGGAATGTGATGATGATACCATGCTTCCAAATGTCTGGTATTGTGTTGTGTGAATAGCTGTAGTTTGATATGTTAGTGAGTGCTTGTATGCCTTGTGGTCCCAGGTGTCTGAGGTGTATGTTGCTTATGTTGTCTAGGCCACAGGCGGTGAGTGCTTGAGATTGTTGATGATATGCTTTGTCTGGTGATTGGTGAAGGGTGTATAGTCAGGGTCTGTGGGGAATTGTCTCTTACGTCGGATGACACGTCGGTCGTCTTTGTGAGGTTTTAGGTGGCTGACATGTGAGAAGTGATTGATGAGAGTGTTTGCTTGTTGTTTACATGAAGGAGTAGAGTCTGTTGTGATTGCAGCATGTGATTGTGTTGTGTTGCTGTTTAGTGTTTTGTATAGTTTTTTGGGGTTTGTTTTGTGATCAAGTGTTTGTAGGAAGTTATTCCAATTTAGTTTTTGTTGTTCTTGTATTTTGTTGTTAGTTTGGGTGTTGAGTGCTTGAATTTGTTGTGTGATGTCTTGTGTGTGGGGTGCGTTTCAGTATGTCGCGTTGTCTGATGAGGTTTTGAATTTCTGGTGTGAAGTTGGGGTTGTGTCTTTTTCTGTTACCTCTTGGAATGTGTTTCTTGTCAGCGTTTTGGATAGTTTTATTGAGTATGTGTACAGCATTGTTGATGTTAGTGATGGGTGTACTGTTTAGAGTTATCTACAGTTGTTGGCTTTCTTCGTGTACGGTCGCGGTAATAAGTCATGTCCCAGCTGTCATTACAAAACATACTTTGTGCCGAGACATTACTTATTAGCGCGACTGTACTATTATAATATGTTTTACTGTTTTGCATTTCTATAGTTGGTGTTTACTTGTATATATTTTGATTGTATTGTTCTTTGCTTGGGTACTTTATATATTGGTTAGACACTTATGTTTTTCAGTATGGCTTGATTTGAGTAGTTTGCTTTGTCATTGGAACTCTCTCCCAAAATCAGTATTTCCCTGTTGTTATGACTTGAATTGCTCCGTGTGTCCTGGTTCGAACGTCCCTTGATTTTGGCCCGGTCACTCTTTCAACTCTGGGGGAAGACACTCGCTACAGGCAGTTTTGCTTTTTGTCTCCCTCACTCACATAGAAAAAACCAAATAGGTTTTGCTTGTGTATATATTTGATGGGTTCTTGTTTGCTTGAATAGTTTACTCTGATATTTTCTCTACTTGTGAAATGCCTCTTGTTGTTGCTCCCTTTTCTTTGCTTGTCAGTTTCCTGAATGTTTAGCATGATGTTGCTTATCTTATATAGTTTGCTTAACCCCTTCATGATTGACACATCTTGACAGTAACTTGGCGCCAATATCATTTACATAGTTTTTGTCCGTTAACCCTTTGAGTACCAGGCCAATCGGTGATTTTGGTTTGTCAATATTATTACATATTTGGATTCGTCCAGTCGGACCATTAGGATTTCGATGGGCCTTCCTGGAGGGGACCGTTTTTGTTTTTACTTTATTAGTCATTAGATACTGTTGGTGCTTGATTTCCCTTTAATTTTGTTGCTCAAGCATAGTTTCCACAATGTTGATAAGTTCTTTTGTCTTTATATAGTTTGTTTATTGTGCAAGTTTTAAATTATAATAATTGGTTTTGATTATGGTAATATTAGTCTGATGAATGATAGGCTATATAATTGAAGTTTCCACATAAAATTACTTTGTCCCAGTTTGAAATTTTAATTTATAGATGAAACATTGCTTAGCAATAATAGGTATGGCATATTTACTTAGGTCCTTACTAGGTTGTATTTCTAATTACCAATAATTGAAGACTTATATAATTATCAGTATATGCTCAGGCACCTTTACTCAGTTTAATGAAAACACACTGATGCCAGTCTCTAAGCCACTCAGACATTTAATTCTTGTTAAGTCCATTATTTATATGAACCAATTGTATCCATGAAGTTTGGAATTTTATTAGTTTTGAAAGTTTTAAATTATAATTTGGCAAAGCCAAATGTTACAAGGGTTTATTGAGAAACATAAGTATACCAAGTCAATTTTATTAGACAGAAATAACAATGAGGTTTATAATAGTTCATTATAATCATTCAAAAAATATCCAGTACCCAAAGAAATTACAGTAAAATCTTTTAGTAACGGTTGTTTCCTAGTTATTTTTAATGTCTAATGACTTTAGTCAAAAGTTGTATAGTAATCAATTGAAAGTATATCAATGTCACCGATGCTTTCAAAATCTAGAATAGTTGTGATATTACTAAAGTATTTAAAGTGATCAAATGTTATCTATTTAAAACGGCATAACTTTAGTTGTTGATAATCCCAAAGCCTAATGTTTGTAAGAAGTTACTTTAAGTGAAATATAAGTAGTCCATTGAAAGGTGCTTGAAGACTAAGTAATTCTATCACAAATAACAGTCATGTAATATTTGGAAATACAGTCAATAAAGATATGGTATTCAAAACTTTGTTTTATTATTATACATGTAATGTGATACAGTTCACCTTAGGTTCATACCAAAAGGCTGGACTCTTACTTTACTGAATGGGATTTAGATATTCAGAGTATTTTGTTAAAGTAAGTCAAAACAATGAATGGAATTCAGTTAGCTTGGTCACTTTGCAAAATTTTGCCAGTCAGAGCTCCAAACATATCAGAACTGTGGACATGCCAAAGTCCAAACCACCAAATGTTTTCAAAGTCCAGTCATAGACTGGACTCAGGAAAAATTAATTAGTTTGGACTTTGGAAAATTCAGTTCATATATGTTCAGCAAAATTTTTCAAAGTGAAACTTAAAAAAAATTCAGTGGTGTAAACTTGGGAAAATTTCACAAGTCCAGTCTGATGATCATTACTAGACATGTACACCACTGACATTTTTCAAAGTTCCACTGGACTTGGAAAAATTTCAGTCACCCCCCCAGAAATTTGCTAAGTCCAGCCTCAAAGGCTGGAATTAGCAAAATTCTGGGAGAAATAAGTCAAAAGTCTATGGGGGGAAACCCAAACATTTCGTACCACGAAAACTTTTCTATCTCAAGATTCTTGCTGGCAATTTGTGGAGATAGGTTCTACTTGACCAACCGGGATTGGCCCAGCAACTCTGTGCATTTCAAACTTAACCTCACATAGCCAGTCGTGTCATAGGCTCATACTGAAACCATTTATTCTGGCTAGCCTCAGAAGATAATTTAGTCAGCTTAGGAAAGAGGTACTTTCTAAGCGGATTAAAATCATCTGAGGCTAGCCAGATAGTGACAGTACCAAAAGGGTTAATAGAGCTCATGACAAGCATGGGCTATGGAGGTAAAGTTTGAAATGCACGGATACATGCAGTACACAACCAAAGACGGTCAGAGAAAAATTACTTGCAATCTTAAGAGACTTTAAGACTAGACAAATAATGAAGGCTCTGAACTGTATCATGCTTCTAGAACATTCAACCACATTACTTAAAAGAACTTGGCTACCATAAATAGGTAGACTTTAGCTCTTTCAGTAAGTATGGTTGAACATATCCAGATTTCATAATAATCTTTGGTTGTCAAACTGTTCATTCTAGGTTGCTAAACTTTATATCTTGAGTGTGCAGTATATAAATATGGTAAACTATCACATAACGGCCAAAGAATCTTTTAATGATTTATAAACAGTCCAAATAAATCTCAGTAAAATATCTGTATATGGTAACAAATTTATTATGAATGTTATTTATGAAAATAATATTACTTTCTTTGCATGTTAAGTGAGTTTCACTTACCATGCAAACAAAGTATGTATTTTCATAAATGGCATATGAATCATAAAATAATATATTTTTACCAATTTAAATACTTTACATCGACCAGCTATTTTTAAATCTTTAAGGTATTTTGGCAGATTTTTTCAGTCAGTGACAAACCATCATTTAAATATGCAAACCAAAGATATAAAGTTTTAAACTTACATAAATGCAGCCAAACCATTGCTTACATGATACAGTACACTCTTAAGCACAAATAAGTACACAAATGGAATCATGAACCTTTAACCCTCTCATAAAAGAATAAGTCATGCTGGCTAAGGTAAAATTTTATGCACTTCAGGAAAACCTCTAGGAATAATAAAGTATAAAACTCTATTAGACCCAGATCCTTTCAAAGCTTAATAAAATCATCCAATAGCCAAAATTAACAAGTCATGCTGGCTAAGAGAAATTCTATGCACTTAAGGAATAATTAAGAGCATAAATGCCAAAATAATTCCAAAGCAACATAAAAATCAAATATCCAGAATTAACTTACTCATATTTATCAAGGGGCTGATAATCACTTTCAGTAATTATAGCAGTAAATATATAAAGGCCAAAAATTCTAAACCAATTCAAATACGATGCACTTTGGGAATATTGGCTAGCATTCAATTATATTCAGCTTAGGAAGTACCAGATCAATCTCAAGGGTTAATACATTGCTATTACCCCTCATTGCTAGTCTTCCTAAGCTGCATATAATAGTCAGGTAACCAAAATTAACTTAGTGATTCATATTCCTCAATGGGTTAACTAAAAAGGCTAAAGTAAATAAACTGTATTACCACACCTATTTCCTGGTACTCTTCCCAAGTTACAGAAATCTCAGTGATTCCCCATTATTAATCTTAGTGGCAAAGATATCTGGCTTAATTATAATAGAATTTTTTATAATTGCCCTATATTCTTTACCATTAACATCAATAAACAGGAATCAAGCATGGGATTTTCATAATTTGGGAAGAGTCAGCCAGGAAATAGGATAGAAAACTTTCAGCCCATTTCTTTTAGAGTTTCAAGAAGGTTGGCCTATCATATATTAAAATACAGAACCAGATTTGTAAGCAGTCTATTTTCTTTGCAATATCAATATAAATACCAACACAAAAATCAAGGGACATTAATATATATCAAAATGCACAAGTACATTTCCATAAATATTTAATCTCAAACTTATATTTCAGTGGGCATTTTCTATTAATATAACATGTTAAAACACTGCATACAAATCTTATGCTGTACCCTTAATTACTTTTTCTCCAATAGGTTCAATAGATTCCATAGCATGTACTTATTTATGGCTAAAAGAGTATCTCAACGGAATAAATTTTAGAATGTGCAAACTTTTAGTGATGTCAAGTACAGTCCTTGACAACATCTAAAGTATATGGAGTAAAATAATTTCTACTTCATATATTTTAATTTTTGTATATTTATTAAAGATTATTTTAAGTATCGATTTGTTTAAGTCCCCTATCATCAGGACACCCACCCTACCCCAGCTCTTGAGCAAGGAGTGTATGGTGGTGAAAACAATAATTTTTAAAGCGTATATAATTTTCCTCTTAAATATACCATGACTTATATTTTCAGAGGAAATTAAATTGCCTTCATAAATCAATACCAAATTAGTCTTCAAACATATACCAAATAATGCACATTCTAAATCATTCCATTAAAGATTTCATTACTGTATTATGCAGTTGTAGAAAAATATGCATAACTTCTATATCCAGTATTAATAAAGACAACTTTGAGTCGACAATAGAAAAATGACAAAACTTTTAAATATTGCAAATATTCTATTTTTTTTTTTTTGGGGGAAAATTGCGATTGGGCCGGAGTATATAGATAGAATGTTCATTCTGTCTCAACTTGGCCAATCCCACCTATGGGGTATGTGCCTGACTATATACAAATTCCCAAATTAATTACTTTAAATGCAAAGTATTTTGACAAACACTAAGATTTAATTTCCATTTGGGCTCTGTCTCAAGTCTGCCAACCCCAGCTATGGGGTATGTGCCTGAGTATATACATAAATACCCAATTTCATTACTTTAAATTTTCAGTCTTTGGACAAATGCTCAAATATTCCAAAAATGATATTTATTTAAATGTTAAACTCCCTGTGCGGGCTGTCTCAAGTCGGCAATCCCAAACTATGGGGTATATACCAAAGTATAGATTTAATTACTTTAATTTCCAAGTCTATTTTGCAAGCAATATTTTGTTGTGAATTTCTTTAAATTTGAAGTCTCAAGTTGTCAATATTAAAACTCAATCAGAATAATTATGAATCATCTACAACTGCATCTCAAAAAGTAAACTTTAATCATCTATACAAACAGAACTTGCACCTTAAACTTTCAGTATACAATTACTTCCTTTATTCTGGCTAGTAGATTATTTATTCAGCTTAGGTAGGGCCTGTGAGAGTCAGAAGGTTGATCTAGTCATTGCCCTTTACACTCTCCAAAGTCCCTCTTAAACTGCTCAAATTTGTCAAAAAGCCAGAATATGGAAAAATATTGCATTCCAAAAGGATTAATACACCATGGGTTAGTGACATTTTTAGCTCCATGTTAAACAGACAAATAAATATATAAATCATAAATATAACAAATAAGCCCTTTACAAATGTAATAATTTTATAAAACTATGTATGAACTAAACTTATACCAATCCTACTAATCATTCAATAAAACTATGAACTAACTAAAAGCCTATTAATTATACCTAATTTAGTAATTCTATAAAACTATGAACTAAAAGCCTATTGATTATACCTATAACTAAAATCTAACTTTCATACTGTACTATACACCAAGGCATCACTATCTCCATCAGTCTTCCCTAGTACCATAAAAGATAATCCTTATTACCATATATACTGTAGGTGCAGTACAGTACTGTATTAATAACTACTCTTCTCATAAGCTATAACCAAGTTTGAGCCATAAGCAAAAATCACACAAATGTAACCTTCACATTCCAAGTATTTTAAAGATATATACCGTACATTTTTAACTATTTTTCAATCCTCCCTCCTAAATACAGCTATATATCCCATACATGTACAGTATTCCCAAATGACCAATTAGAGTTTACAGAAATCTACAATAATCTGACTACAAATTTACTTTCAGATAACTGGTACTGTACTAGAGTAATGGAAGCTAATATTTCTAGCATTTGGGAAGTCAGCCAGGGTATCTTATTTTATAGGCAAATTCCTCAGAGCAAGTCATATTTTCAGCCCAAATTATATAGATTACACTATTCTTAGACTTCACTGGATTTTATATAAATGACCCAACATTTACTTTCTTCAGGCTAACATTTGTTATTGAATTCTTATCCTTCCAGCCTATTAAACTACTTGTTCAAAATGTATAGAGACCATTAATCCACTTTACTCCGCTTACGAAGGATCTAGTTATAAATGGACAATTAAGGTTTGCTTCCATTCCCGTACTATTTTTTAATTACTTCAGGTAATTTACTCATTACACCACTAGGTCAATCTTTTACTTATACATTTAATTTAAAAGTTTTATACCAACACTTCACTTAGGGATACTGCATTTGCAACTATAATATATAGTACTGTATATTCTTGAACAGTACCGTATCAAATAAAACAATTGACTGCAAACTTATTTCAGTTATTTGCCATTAGTCTCAAACTAGAATAGTTTCACTTGCGCCAAAATTGCTCTTGCTTTATACTATTTCAAACTTTATTGCCAATTGCTATTTTGACAAGTACTTGGTCTTTATATAGTCATTTGTGTTTTAGTTTCTTTTGCAGTTTTACTTTCAAATTTCTAACTAAGCTGCCAGACTAATAAAGACTACAGTATATAGAACCAATCATTATCAGATCTTTAACCAAACTTATTCCTAGCATATTTTACTATTTATAACTAGTCACTACTACAACTAGGTACTTCTATTTTCAGCCTAACCCTATCCATTGAACAATACAGCATATCAAAATGTATAATGGGCTTATATGGTATATATACAATTCACATCTCATATTTGACTTTATTTACCAATGGAGCAATGTCACAAACTTACAATAGTGCATTAAAATCAGCATCAGTAAAATAAATTAGGTTAAAGCTTTGATATTGCACATAAATTGCTTTCCTTAACTTAGTTGAGTTAACGAAAGCAACTAATCAGTAACCAAAGCTCTCCCATTCACTTTTACCTTGCCAAGTTCGGTTTGTATAAATTTACTCAGTTAGCAATGTTTACAGAACCCTTACAAACTTAAAATATTTCCAAAACACCAGGATGGAAATGCTTTTAAGTTTATAAACACCTTCAGGATTAGGAAGCGTTCAGTTTATTCGATCATTAGATACTTTTATTCAGCTTAGGAAGGATCTATGGATTCATATTTTTTCACCAACCAACTTTACTTCTAACTCGATGAAAAATACATGGGACACTCCAAGGACTCTAACCAAGGATATTACTAAAGTAAATTTAATGAAAAATACTGTACATGTGGCACTCCAAGGACTCGAACCTAGGAGACACAGAAATTCTGCACATTTATGCATTACGCTATAAAGACTTAAAGAATTATGCACAAGGCGAAGATATATTGGGTAGATTTGAGTTGCCAAAGACCTTCCTAAAACACAGAAATTATATAAAGATTGAATAAACTTTATGCGCATCTTAATACCGAGGGAGCCAAGACTCTCCAAACATTGCTTCCGAAGGAATATAAATGATACCAGTGGAACAATTAATACCCCGAAGCTAAGCCTACATAAACAAACTCTCGCTCTCTCCGTTCATCCCTATATCCCGGGCACCTCGGGGGCAGGACCTGACTTTCGGAATCACTACTTATTGACAACCTTGTTGCGTGCTAGCAGGAGACTGTTATGAATGACCTTACTAGTTTTCAGGCTGCAGTCGTGGGCCCGGAACATACTCAAAAAACAATAAAAATAAAAGTTCTACAGCTAAAAACATTAAATTTAAAGTTACCCTTCCTAGTATAATCCCACCCCCTATCTCTCAGAATATACTAACAAAACAATAAAAATAAAAAAAATAAATCTAATAAGTACCACCCCATTTAAATAAAATTTATAAATCTAATAAGTAACACCCCATTCTTATCAATTACAAACTCAAATTTACTTTAATAAACTGATGAAAGCATATGGTCCCGGGATTCGAACCCGGGACACCACACCCATAATTTAATAAACTAATGGCATCACATGATCCTCCCGGTATTCGAACCCGGGACACCACACCCAGAACACAAGCACCTTAAGCCATTACACCAACAACTTTACTTCTAAACTCAATGAAATCAACAAATACATGTGGCACTCCAAGACTCTAACCTAGGATACTCACACCAAAATTATACTTTAATTATTAAGTTAATCCCCCCCACCCAAAACTATTCTCCCCCGCCCGAGAGAGATGCTCCGCGGTTCCAATATTCAATTTGTGAACTAACTTACTGCATTCAATCCCCATTTCAGGGTAGCAGTACTGTACAAGGGGCGGATCCCTTCTGGCACTCCTCCATTCACATTCCGGATAAGTAGATAGGTTACAGGATTACATTTTTGGCAAGATCCGGATATCATCTCAAATAACTTTAATTTTACTTTCATCACAGCTACCCTTAGACAGTTTTATTAAGCTTAGGAAACATCAGTACGAATCAAATACGCTTTGATGCCATTGACCCTTCATAAACTTAATAAAATTGAAGGAAAACTACAATAAAGTAGGAATTACAGTCTGGATTTAAATTTAGTGAACACTTCTATACATTTGTGATAACTATTCACTGAAGTCTCCGATCATTAGGGCACCCACCCTAACCCAGCTATACATCAGCAGGGAGTACATGGTGGTAAAAACTGCATCAACTATAATACTTAGCCATTTTGATTAGTGGTCTTTTCTTTTTACTGCGCTCCTTTAAGTTGTTGGTTTATTTTGCAACTTTTACATTATAATTGAAGTTAAAAAGATAGTTCAACTTTCTTACATTTGCCCCATTTACGTGGCATTTTTATAACTTTTTATGTAATTTAGAAATCAGCCTTTGGCAGAGCCATTTTTCTACCAAAAAAGGCACCAATTTATTTTGAGTGTCTTTAGTATTTATTTCAACCTTTGAGGTCAAAGGCATTTTTTATTAATTTATATTTTTTCACCAAAACTTTACTTCTAAACAAAATGAAATCAACAAATACAGGAGACTCTCCAAGGACTCGAACCTAGGATACTCACACTAATATTCCGCACATTTATGCATTATGCTATCAAGACAAATAACATGAAAGGTCATAGTTTAAGTATTACGCCATCAAATCATGCCAAAATATTACAATCCTTCGTAACCGTACCTATTCTTCCATCACTATCACACAACGTTAATAAAGTATCCTACTTGTTCCACTGGGTCATTTTAAAGTTTACCCTGTAAGCATATCATTTGGCTACATTCATGTTTATAGAGGATATATCACATTAGGCTGGATTTAGAGGTTGTAATAGAAATGGGGGAGGGGGAGGGGGGATTCAGGGCGCTACAGGACAGACCGTCACTTTCAACATCAATACTAATATTCGCCGCGGTCCCTTCAAGGTCCGGTACTAACGGCGGATACTTTCTCGCCATGTACTGGTGAACAGTCTTCATAGGCACAGCATAATTATACTAAAATATTATAGTATGGACAATTTTCTATCAAAATATGTATGAAGGGTACATTTTGAGTTTGATTGAAGTCTAGAGCAAACTAAAAAAAAATCTATCGATTTTTTTTTTTTTTTTTTCGTCAAGTTGGATTGAAAGTCTACAGAGCAAACCAAGACTTTTCTATCCAAAAATGCACAACAGGTGCTTTATTTTAAGCTTGATTGAGGTCTAGAGAGCAAACAAATTAATAACAAATAAATAAGCCGCTCTATAGATATTTCTTATATTTTATTTTAAGCCTTTAGAGTCTTCTTCTAGACTCAGTGGTCTGGTTAAACAAACTTTTAATTAATTTTAGAAAGTGTTTTTTCCAGCGATTTTGAAGTTATTTTGACTGTCAAAGTTTGGGTTCGTTTAGTTTGCAACTTTTACATTATAATAAGTAAATAAGCAAATAAATCAACCGTTCCATACATATTAATAAATACAATGGGGAAGGTGACTGAGTATATAGATAAAGATTAAGTACTGTGGGACCAGGTATTACTTTTAACCGTTAATTTGATAATGCAATAGCCAACATTTAGGTAACCGATTTTAAAAGCAATATATTCTAATTCAGTGCACACTAATTTTATTTCATTATTTTATAGCTTTAAGTTTAATTTCTGATAAATTTTAAAGGGTTTTACCACATATATAAAGTAGTTTTTATTATTTTAAATTTTAGTTATATTAATTTGAACAGTAACTTAGTTACTTTTAAAGTTTTATATATACAATTTTCTTGTTAATGCAATACTGAAGATTTAAAAGGAACATTGTAATTCAGTCCAGTAATTTTATTTCGCATTAGAAGTTTGTAGTTTTCAAAGTTTAAATTCCGATAATTTAATTTGACTTTATATTGTCCTTGTCCCAATTTTGGTTGGTTTAGTTTGCAAGTTTTACATTTTAATGTTAATTTTGATTTTGATTTTTTTTTGTTAGTGCGCTCCGATAATTTTAGATTTTAAAGTTACTTTTATTAATATGAACGTAAGTACTTAGCTTCAAAGTTAGGCTATATATTTTAATTGCTGTACAAAGTATCTATACTTAAAGTTTGCTGGATTGCCCACTTTAGATATTAATTATATAGTCGCTTTTACTTTGCCAGAAACCAGTCTAATTCTATACAAAACTATCCACCAATTGTAATATTACTTTACTGCACATTTACTCTTAATTTCATATTTATTTATACTTTTAATTTTCCTATTTTATATTTAGCGTGATTTCTATTACTCATTTTGACTTTAATTTGAATTTGTCCATTTTAGTTTGATTATTTTTAAAGTTTTTAAATGAATTATCTATATATTTATCTAGACACTATTATTACTTAGTTTATTAAGGGAGAGGAGGGAGAGGGGATCATTCTTACCAACATAGTCAGACTAATTTCAACAAGGGACAAATTTACAACCAACAAATCCAACATAACAAATATATCCTATCTAACTTCACGAACCTTCTTGAACAGAAGCGATTTGTGTGATGAGTTGAAGTAGAGGATTGAAGATAGACGATTGGAGATCCTAGCGACGTTAATCTTGAGACGTTGAGCTTGAAATAATCTTGAGACGTTGGGAAGGTCTTGGTCGGCTGTACGATCCTTGTGCTGTAAAGCATAGACAAAGGTTAGTGCATTCCATGGTATACAGATGTGGATATACATGCATTAAATTTTAAGACCGAATGCTCCACACCTACGTGCAGTGTCCTAATGGCGGCGTTTCAGGCAACCCTGTTAGGGGCTGCTCCACTTTTCAATTTTTTGGATTTGAGATCGGCACGTATAGTCTGATCACAAGTTTGTTTTAAAATAATAATTTCCGATCAATTTAAATGCATGTTTTTCACTTATTTTGTTTAGGCCATTTCGATAATTATTGATTTTAAAGTCTCAAAAGTTACCGTTCAAATTAAAGAAAAAATTCCTACCCAAAGCTTTTCCTCTACAATAATTATTTTCATTATAAGTGACTCCTAATTCTTTGCCATCAACATTTATAGCTCCAAAACAATAAGTCAAATTATACCGGTAGCTATAATAACCCATTATGTTCTCTCCACCAACAACTCTACTCCTAAAATTGATTAATGAAAGTAACACATAGCGCATTCCAAACAACTATGCAGAAAATCTTGAACATTAACCTCTATAATTATACTATTTCGAAACCATCAGCCAGGGAATGGGTACAAATTTACAGCTCATTTGCTCTAGTCCTTTTTGAATTCCAGACAATACAACTCAAAAACTAGAATACATAAAAGGGGAATGGTACAGTAACTGGATAGGTAAAACTATTTCTAGCCTACTTAAATAATAACAGGGTATAGATTACTATTATTAGAAGACTAAATACTATCTACCCCTTTTTTTCCTGCGTTTTATTAAGTAGACTCCTTTCTCCCTCATGAATAGCCCCATTACTTAGGCAATTTGAAGACCTTTTACCCCATAGTCAATATTATGACTCATTGTGCCATTAATCCAACTTTCCTGCTGGCCAATAGAGACTCATTTAGGGGGGAGGGAGAACCGCCCATATGTCCATAGAAATTTATTAAAACTTTTTTACAGAGAGTCTTTGGGTATATTTTTAAGTTTCAAGGTCTAGGGAGTAAACTATATATATCTCTTAAAGTATAAAATACATTAATACTAGTAGCATTTAAATTTTAAAACTTTCAAAATAAAAAAAATAAAACTGACAACACAAGACAAAGGCAGAACTAATCAAATATTAATCAAACTTTCAATACTTTCAGTGAAACTTTCCATTTTACATTAAAAAAAAAACTAAATTTACAATAGAGTATGTACAGTTGTCCACAACTTCTGCTATAGACTAGATTTTATAACACTAAATACTCTCTACTGAACTCTTATGTCAAACTTTTTTTCTTCAGTAGACTCCTTCCTTCCTCATGAATAGCCCCATTACTTTGGCAATTTTAAGAACTTTTACCCCATAGTCAATATTAGGACTCATTGTGCCATTTATCCAACTTCTCTGCTGGCCAATAGAGACTTTTAGGGGGAACCACCCATATGTCCATAGATTTTTTTTTTAAAAGGAGGGAGTATTTTTAAGCTTCAAAGTCTACGGACCAAACTATATATGTAAATCTCTTCTTAGAGTATAAAATACATTAAAGCTAATATTCCTTAAATTGTAAAACTTTCAAAATAAACTAACTAAAACTGGGATGACAACATAAAGGTAGAAGAACTAATCAAACTTTAAATTAATACTTAACTACTCAAATATTAATCAAACTTTAAATTAATACTTAACTACTCAAATATTAATCAAACTTTAAATTAATACTTAACTACTCAAATATTAATCAAACTTTAAATTAATACTTAACTACTACTCAAATATTAATCAAACTTTAAATTAATACTTAACTACTCAAATATTAATCAAACTTTAAATTAATACTTAACTACTCAAATATTAATCAAACTTTAAATTAATACTTAACTACTCAAATATTAATCAAACTTTAAATTAATACTTAACTACTCAAATATTAATCAAACTTTAAATTAATACTTAACTACTCAAATATTAATCAAACTTTAAATTAATACTTTCACTTGAAACATCCCATTTTACATTAAACAATGAAACTATTTACAATACAGTATGTACAGTTGCCCAAATAACTTCTGGTCCTATGTAATCTTATACATTTAAATGTAATGCACATTAAGATTTATTATGCAGTACAGTACTTCTCTGAAGATTACTCCTTATTCATATTTTTTCACCAACCAACTTTTGGCACTCCAAGGATTCGAACCTAGGATACCCTCACCAAAATTCTGCGTATTTAGGTTATAAAGATGAATAGTATACTGATAATTTCTTTAATAATTCACTCCAACACCAAACACCTCTCAAAGAAATTAATGAAATCATGTGATCCACTGGGATTCGAACCCAGTTACCACATTCAGATTTTAAACACTATCCATTACACCATAAAGACAAAAACATCACTAGGAATAACTTTGATGGACAACTCTACAAAGACTGCTAAACTTAAAATAAACAAAATACTAACCGAATAGGCCTAGTAGTCTCTTAGGGAAGTAGTGGTAGTAGTTGTTGTTGCCCAAACCGTAGTCCATTGCAGAGAATATTAGTCCAGTCCTGTAGAGTACCGGTGGTAGACCATCGTTGAATCCAGGTACCATACTCCTAGGTCTGCTTGCGCTGTAATAAAAGTAGAACAAATATATTAGTTATATGGATTCCGTGCCATTTCCTAGCCTAAGATTTTATACTCTAATTTGTTGTTCATGTAGTCATTTACTGTACACCCTATGTGGTGGATTGAGTTTTATACTCTAATTTGTTGTTCATGTAGTCATTTACTGTACACCCTATGTGGTGGATTGAGTTTTATACTCTAATTTGTTGTTCATGTAGTCATTTACTGTACACCCTATGTGGTGGATTGAGTTTTATACTCTAATTTGTTGTTCATGTAGTCATTTACTGTACACCCTATGTGGTGGATTGAGTTTTTATTACTAATTATTTTGTGCAAGCATATTTTGCGAAAGCATTTTTTTCACATAGCGATTTAGTTAAGTGCTTTTCTCTATCCACATGTGCTGGATTGAGTTTTTATTTATGTATAATTATTTTGCGCAAGCGTTTTTTTTCACATAGCGATTTAGTCAAGTGCTTTGGTCTATCCAAATAGGGTGTAAATTACTACTCCATTCATGCACTCATTTTACTATCATATAATTTAAAACTTGCAAAATAAACAAACTAAAACATATGCGAACACAATAAAGACAATTAATCAAAATCATAACTAGAAACATAACTTATGTGGCCAACTGTACAAGGATCACCAAAAGTTAAAACACCAAACCCATCAAAATACTAACCGATTAGTCCTGTAGAGTGGTAGTCCCACGTTCAGTCACCGAGCCCTACGCTGCATCCAAAACAGATCGGGTCCCAGACGACAGGGCAGCAGCGTCCACACACAGGGCAGCAGCGTCCACACACACAGCAGCAGCGTCCACACACACACACAGGGCGCTGCTAGCGTCCACACACACAGAGGGGAGTCAATCACAGAGGACAGCGACCAGGATCTCAAACACTCGAGGGTACCAGCTTCTCCTACACTCAGATTATGCAGTAGGCCTATCCATCTTCTCTGCCAGGAGTAAAAATTATACCGGTACTACAAATGAAAAACTAAAATATTTTTTTCTTCTACTCTCCTCCCTAATGTTTAGCTCCATTAGTTTAGATTTCAAGGTTTCCGCCCAGAAGTACAGACTCTTGAGAACGTTAGTGCGATAGCGACCCCGCAATTTAGGAACCTGCTTTAGGATAGCATTTTTCTAATGCAAACTGCACAAGTTCACCTCTAAGGGAGTCTTGGGAATTTAAAGCTTTAGAGTTAGCAAGGAAAAATAAATAAAATTTATATAAACAGAAATATCAAACAATTTGAGTTTTCAACTGAAAGTAGACTACAGTACTTACAACTTTCAGGGTGCAGCACTTCAGGGGCAGAGTCCTCCGCGGGGCAGTCTGACAACATGCATGGCAGCACACCACCCGGAGAAGAGAGTTAACAAGGAAAAAATAATAATATGTATACAGTATAAACCAAAATATCAACCAAGTAGTTTTTTTCAACTGAAAGTAGACAAATACAAATAGACTACTTACAATTTGAGGATGCACCATTTGATGGGCAGAGTCCGACAATACAAGTCTCTGCCAACACACCACCCGGAGAAGAGCCGGCTGACAAGACTAGTACATAGAGATTCGTTCGTGGCCACCTCTTCGGGATCGGGGAATCTGGCAATAGACCTCACTCACTTAAGCCGTTCCCACACACTTTGTAATTAAACAATATATAAATAAAATAAACAAAAATTAGAAAAATGGAAAAAACAAGGCAACAAAAAATAGAACAATTATGGAATGGGCCTGAGTAGGCTAAATAGAATATAAATTTATTATTCAAGCAGACTTAAAAACAAATGGGATAGTATTATGTCCGGGTGTCCATTTTATCGACCGAATACATTAGTTGCATTGTATACTACCTGCACTAAGTTTGATTCAGGAGATGCGTAAGAAGTTATATAAAAAGGTTGGTTAAGGGTTAAGAGTTTTATCCCACATACTACAGATACTACATGGCAAGCGATACATGTTAAGCCAAGGTTAGTCTTTATTCCACATACTGCAGATACTACATGGTAAGCGAATACTACATGTTAAGCCAAGGTTAGTCTTTTCCCACATACTAAAGCCACGTGTACAGTATGTACTGGATACCAAGGTTACGTACCAGCTAATAAGGAAGAGTTAGGTTTGTATCACCTGTACGGTACCGGTACATGGGATACATACTAGCTGGTAGGTAAGAGTTAGTTTGGTATCCAACGTACTGTACTAAAGTTCTTTCTAGCAGACTAAATTGTTTTCAAAGTTTAATTTCAGATTAATTTAAATGAATTTTTCCACAGATTTTGTTTAGTGCGTCATAGTTTCGATAATGTTTAATCTTAAAGAGTAGTTAAAACTTTCAAAAGTAAATTTTGAGTTAGTTTTAAAGTTTCATATCTTAAATACTTTGCTATTATGAAAGTTTGTTTAATTATATTTAGTAAAGTATGAAAACTTTGCAAGATAATATTTATCCATAAGTACTGTACAGTATAAAAATGTTCTACTAAAGGATTATATTTGCCATCAGCTGAAAACAAATTATAGGTCTAACTTTGTTAGGTTAATGCCTTACATACAATATACCGTACATACTATACTATATCTTAATACGCATCTACATTCTCAAACTTTGACGGGTAGTAAACAATGCAACTAATCTATTACCATAGATAAAACAGACCGCTCAAAATTCAGACCTAAAAGATAAATTTACCAATAAAAACAAAAACAAACTAGCCTAATTAGCCTATACATAAAAATCAAAAATAAAATAATGTGAAAAGTGGGGAATGGGGTAAATACCAATAATAATTACAGTTTGTAGGCTCTTATTTAGTTTGGTTTGCAAGTTTTAAATTTTAATACACAAACTAGCATGAATATTTTACCAATGACAAAAATAAAATAAAAATAAAATATTAATAAAGAAAGTTTGTACGGGTTTTCATTATATACACAATTAAACTAGCATTCAATATAACTCACCCGGTGGAACTGAAGATTATCCAACTTGTGAAGGATCTCACAAGATTGTACCGAGTTCTCAGACACATCCATGGTGTAGCATAGTCTCCTTCACTGCTGGGAGTACATAGTGTTAAATTACAAATTATATATTTTGTAATAATTTCACTACACCAAACCCCTCCAATGAAATTAATGAAAGCATATAATAATTATGTGAAATAATAAATAAATACTAATAAAAAAAATAATAATTAATAAACTACTAGCAATTTCTGACTCTTAAAGTAATAAAGTTAGAGCTGTAGACACCAAAGTTTAGTAAACAAAATTGTCAAAATACGGTTGTGGTGGAACAATATAGAAGTAACACCCCGTTCTTAACTAATCAATTACAAACCCCAATGTACTTTAATAAACTAATGAAACCATATGGTCCTCCCGGATTCCAACCCGGGACACCACACCCAGAACAAAACTACCTAAACCATTACACACGAACACTGATCAAAATAAGTAAATTTAACCATAATCTCTTTTAGACTTAATTTCAATCTAGTCTCAATTACTTAATCCTCATACTTTCTAAGCAACGACTAATACAAAATATTTAGGATTAATAATAAATTTTCAGGTTGCACATTAAGTGGCATTGCTCAGTTTTCCCTATTCGGGCTCTGTCTCCAGTCTGCCGCCCCCAGAAACAAATTTAAAAATGCGAAACTGGGCCTCGGTAAATATATTAATTTAGTAATTTTATATAGCAAGGATAATTGCATTAGTGTTGCCATTGGATACAGGATGGGTTGAGGGGGGCAGCGCCCCCCCGCGACTTTTTGAAATTATGTTTGGGGTACGGTAGTGTTGGAAAAAGTTTGTATATTTCACTCTAGGCTATATAAAGAAATAAACTTGCATATTGCGGATACCAATTATTGATAAAAACCTACTTGGTGCCGAGAAATCATTTATTACCGCGACTGTACACTAATTACTAGACAGTGGCGTTGGCATAGGGGCCTACCCCGAATTTTAGTGCGAAAAATTTCCAGAAATTGGACAGCCCCTATGCTAGGCTAAATTGGAAAAGTTTGCAATGGTTTTCTTCTAGCCTTATTTTGCCTATACTATTTTACTAAAGTATTTTTTCCACATAGGC
Organism: Paralithodes platypus; assembly: GCA_032716605.1. NCBI lineage: Eukaryota > Metazoa > Arthropoda > Malacostraca > Decapoda > Lithodidae > Paralithodes > Paralithodes platypus. The sequence continues at coordinate 19,152,182 of CM064571.1, forward strand.
TAGCGATTTTTATACGGTAAGTTCTTCGTTTGTTTATTTTGAAAGTTTTACATATAGCCTATAATAGTCTAAGCCATTCGCGACGGTCTACGCATCTCCAACACTGAAGTTATATTAACTTTGTATAACAAAACATTTAAATATTGATGGCTCTGGAGGTCGGTAACACTAGACATAAAATACATAGGCTACGCTAGCCTATAAAACAATGAAATGCAATAAATGACAAATAAATGAAATTAACTAGGCCTAGCCAATAACTCTACCGGTTTGGCCAACAATAAAGTTCAGGGAAAAAAAAAAAAAAAAAAAAAAAGTTAGGCTATTAAGGAGAAAGAAGCCTCTTAGCGTCTGGCCTTTTTTTATGTTAATTAACGGGCTCTATAATAAGCCTAGTCTACATATAATTTAATGGCCACCAGTGAATATATATATACACTTAGCTGGTTAATAGAGCACGTTGATGAAAGACAGGTGCTACGATGGTAAAAATCCAGAGAGCTAAATAGCCTATGGCACAACAGGTAGAAGTGATGGCGGCGGCCATTATTAGCCTAGGGAGAAACTATGTACCATCTCACATTTTATGTAAATTCACGGGTTCTTATTATAGTTACATAAAACTTTAATGGCCACTAGTGAAAATAGATATACTTAGCTGATTAATGGAGCATGTTGATTAATGATAGGTGCTCGGATGATCAAGCTAAAGAGCGATACATATGGCGTTACAGTTGGAGGTGATGGCGGCTGGGCTGGCGTTGGAGGAGTGAGGCCCTTTATAGGTAACATGCTTCGAACTTCACCTCGGTAAACAAATGACGCTTAGACTTGCGCAATAATTCTTGATCCAGATGGTATTAATTAAAATGTCAAATAGTACTTTATACCTATTAAAGAACTAATTACCTTCTAGAAATTCAGATAGTTTCAGTAAGTTTATTCAAATATCACTTCAGGTGATCAAACTTAGATCATTATTTAAGCCAGCACACCGCAAGTCGAGAACTTCAGGAATACCCGCTTTCCGAAAATATATTCCCTCTAGTATAAATTAACCACGCTCACATATACGTTAAAATAGCCCTTCAGCGGAGGATTAAAAGTCCCCAGTATACAATTAAATAACACTATCAATATCGCGGATATATACGGTAAAATCGGACTTTAAAAGAAGACTCCGTAAATAAAGAATAAAGTCAAGAATAGAGGCCCCTTTAACGATCCCTGGAGTATGAAATAATTAAATACTCTCAACATCGCGGACACATACGTAAAAATAAGACAAGAGGCGATTACCGTTTAGGATTATTAAGCCAGCACACCATAAGTAGAGAATAAAGTCAGGAATAGAGGCCCCTTTAAAAATTAAAAGTACCATGAGTAAAAAATAATTACATACCCTAAACCTATCAAAATCGCGGACACTTACGTTAAAATACGACTTAAGGACATTTTTGTTTTCTTATGACAGTAAAGGGAGTTTCATTATTACCCTAGGCCCTAAGGAGAAGCCTCGTATCGTCTGGCCTTTGTTTATGTTAATTCACAAGCTGTATAATAGTCTAAATCTATTTTAACTAACAACCAGTGAATATAGATAGGCTTAGCTGGTTAATGGAGCACGTTGATGAATGACAGGTGCTGGGATGGTGAACATATCGAGCGCTAAATATGGCATAAGCCCAACAGGTGAACATTATGTCCCTCGAGTATAAAATAATAAAATTACCTATCAAAATCGCATTCATACGAGAAGACTTCACGGGCTATTATGATGCTGGATTAGACAAGCACACTGTAAATACATAATACCATCCGATAATAAAAAGATAAGAAGTCTCTCGTGTATAAAATCATAATATATAACCATATCGGGAACGAAAACACTTACGTCACGTCGTTATGGAGTCCAGGTGGAAAAGACTCTCCTCACCTGGCCCGTCCTCATAGATACGTCGGTGAGCTCCTGATTGGCTGATGGGTGATGACGTGGCGCTCTCTCATTGGTCGAGCCACTCTCCGCCTCCCGCCTCCACCCCCTCCCCGCCCAACAGGATACGAGATTTAGCGCGCGCTTTTCGTTTAAATCACCCCACCCCACCATTCCCTCCCCGACAGGATACTCTCTCTCTCTCTCTCTCTTTGTTCAGTCGCCCCCCCACCCCTCCTCCTCCTCTTTCTCTCCCCCGTTGCCTTATATGGGCATTCTTTCGTTGTTCCGTTCCTCCCCTCCCTTTCTCCTTTCTCCTTCCTCCTCCTCTCCTCTCTCCCCCCTCCCCCCCAAGTACTCAGTCCCCCCCTGTCCCTTTAATACTCGCTTTTCTGGACCACCTTCTCCCTCATGTTTAGCATATTATCATATCATCACCACCCCACCAATTAACTTACAAATATAGGCTACCTAATTAAGACTTTCTGTACCAGTGACGTCTGTTATATTTTGGTCTAGCTATAATTAGACGATATTTTTCAGTTTAGGAAATAATTGTGGTAGTTAAAAGGGTCGACTGAGATAGTTCGAAGCCTTATAATTGCTAGAGATCCTTCCTAAACTGAGAACAATTGACTAGTAGTCGCCAGAATAAAATTAAAAAGACGTCGCCGGTACAGTACGGGTTAATGAAAACAACCACATTAATTAATACATGTGGTACTCCATGGATTCGAACCTAGGATACTCACACCAAAATTCAGCGCACTAATCATTAACCCCTTCTGTACTGTACCGGTGACGGCCCTTTCACATTATTATGGACCCTATTACACGATTATATTCAGTTTAAAAAGGTCCGCTAGCAATTAACAGGCTTTGAACTATCGCATTTAACCCTTCTTACTATCACAGATCCTTCTTAAACTGCACAAAATTCTTCTAAATATGGCTAAAATTAATTGAGATAGACGTCACCGGTACAGTCGCGCTAATAAGTGATTTCTCGGCACCAAGTAGGCCTATGTTTTGATCAATAATTGGTATCAACAATATCTAAGCCTCATTTCTTCATATGGAGTGAGATATACAAACATGTTCCTACACTTACCCACCCTTTTCAACATCTGACAGACATTATTACAGCACAGAGCAAGCCAAACGTAATGCCAGCTGACTTATTAGCGCGATCGTACAGAAGCAGTTAAGCTATCAAGACAAAGTTATGTAAGATTAGCCTATATATGGTTATATAAGATTATTAGGCCATGAATTAGCGAAATATTTAATTTCAGTAATGGTTAGATACTTTTATGCAGCTTAGGAAGGTTGTATGGGCGTCAGAAAGCTATAGTTGTGTTAGTTTATATTAATGTAACCCTTCTGTACCGGCGACGTCTTTTTAACTTTTTTCTAGCTATATTTAGACGATTTTATGCGGTTTAACAAGGAACTGTGGTAGTAAAACGGGTTAAGTGAGATAGTTCGAAGCCTTTTAATTGCTGGAGGCCCTTTAAAAACTGAATAAAATAGTCTAATCTAGCTATATATTTAGACGATTTTGTGCGGTTTAAGAAGGATCTGTAGTAATAGAAAGGGTTAAGTGAGATAGTTCGAAGCCTGTTAATTGCTGGAGGCCCTTTGTAAACTGAATAAAATCGTCAAATCTAGCTATATTTAGACGATTGTATGCAGTTTAACAAGGATTTGTGGTAGTACAAAGGGTTAAGTGAGGTAGTTCGAAGCCTGTTAATTGCTGGAGGCCCTATGTAAACTGAATAAAATCGTCAAATCTAGCTATATTTAGACGATTGTATGCAGTTTAAGAAGGATTTGTGGTAGTACAAAGGGTTAAGTGAGATAGTTCGAAGCCTGTTCATTGCTGGAGGTCCTTTGTAAACTGAATAAAATCGTCTAATAGCCACCATAAAATTTAAAACACGTCCTTTTCATTTTATGGTGGCTACTAGTAGACGATTTTATTCAGAGCCTCCCGCCCTCCCCCTCAAGTACTACAACCCCCCCTGATGAGCCAACATTTTCCATGAAGGGGTTGGGATCTCAAGAGACTCCAAAGGAATACTTCACAGGGCAGAAGAAAAAAACAACAACAAAAATAAACAATATATATATATATATATATATATATATTCTCTTTTAAACAGACGAGGTTAAAGGCAACACCTCGTCTGTTTAAAAGAGAATCTATTACCTGGCTATACTAACATATATATATATATATATATATATATATATATATATATATATATATATATAAGTAACACCCCGTTCTTAACATTACTCATCAATTACAAACCCCAATGTACTTGAATAAACTAATGAAAGCATATGGTCCTCCCGGGATTCGAACTCGGGACACCACACCCAGAACATAAGCGCCTAAACCATTACACCACCATAGTTAAGCCTTTCACTACCGGGGATGCATGTTGCTTTTTATCAGCTATATTTAGACAATTTTAGGCAGCTTAGGAAGGATCTGTGGTAGTAAAAGGGGTTAATTCCGATAATCTTTAGCCTCATAATTGCCACACTACCATCCTAAGCCGAATAAAATCGTATACAAACGGCTAAAACTAAATAAAGAAAACATTGCTGGTAATGCAGGGGTTAAGCCGGTATCACACGAGAGCTTTTATTGTCAACATTTGGTGATCAAAAAATTTCTGGCAACATTACTGGAGTATTTTGCACTGGTGTCGGAAACTAGACTGATAATAGATGAACTTAGGTAACCGTAGTATTTTAAATGTGTACCTCATAAGCTGCCAGACCAGTGTTGACGATAAATGTTGAGGGAAAAAGCGCTCGTGTGATACCGGCTTAACTCCAAACATCCAATCACTACTATATTATGCATTAAATTCAACCTTATTTTAAACAACTTATTATAATCCATGTTTCCAAACCTATTTTGCCTTTTATATATACTGGAATAAGGTGAACTTGCAATTCACATGTTTCGATTAAAGAGATCTAAAGCTCTCAGACGTTCATGGTAGCTCAGTCTCCTAAACGATGAATTAAAGCTTTAGCATCCCAAGCCTGAGGTTTGTGTGTGTGTGCGTGTGTGTGTGTGACTGAGTGTGTGTGTGTGTGTGTGTGTGTGTGTGTGTGTGTGTGTGTGTGTGTGTGTGTGTAGATTGTGTGTAACTGCGTGTGTGTGTGTGTGTGTGTGTGTCTGTGACTGTAGATGTGTGTGTGCGTGACTGTGTGTGTGTGTGGGGGGGGGGGGGGGGAGACTGTGTGTGTGTGTGTGTGTGTTTGTGACTATATTTGTGTATGTAATTGCGTGTGTGCGTGTGTTTGTGTGTGCGTGAATTGCCAGTTTGTGCAGTCTGGCATGAAAGGAATTAAATTAGCATTAAGTGTTCGTCTTGTGAATGCATGAGAGAGAGAGAGAGAGAGTGCGTGTGTGTGTGTGTTTGTGTTTGTACAGTAATGGAAGGGGAGGTAAATTTGCATCAGAGTTCACTTAGGTGTGTGTCTTAGTGTTCATATGAGTGACTGTGTGTGTATATATATGACCGGATATATATGTATGTATGTGTGTGCGTGTGTTCATATGAGTGACTGTGTGTATATATATGACCGGATATATATGTATGTAGGTGTGTGCGTGTGTTCATATGAGTGACTGTGTGTATATATATGACCGGATATATATGTATGTAGGTGTGTGCGTGTGTTCATATGGGTGACTGTGTGTGTATATTTTGGCATTTTGGCTCGAACGTCCCTTGATTTTGGCCTCGTCACTCTTTCAACTCTGGGGGAGGCACTCGTCACAGGCAGTTCTGCCTTTTAACTCTCTCACTCACATAGAAAAAAACCACACACATAAGATTAGGCTTAGTTATATTATCGTAACACAACCATATAATCCTCAAACAATATATTATAAGCAAAGTACATACCGTGAATACAATTATATAACCCATTCCTCCACACAAGTTCTCTCCAAGCTCAAGCTCTCTCTCTCTCTCTCCACACACACACACACAACAACACATCCGCACAGAAAACGTCCTAAGAAAAACGTATCATCCACACTTACCATTATCTCAATTTTATTTGGACACACACACACTGCTCCTCCCTCCTCCCACACACACACACACACCTCCTCCTCCTTCCCCCAAAACACACACCCACACACCCCTCCTACCCTCCCCCAACACACAAACACACACACACACAATCATCAAAAAACAAATACGCAAATATAAAAGCAAAGCAAAACATCTCAAACACTCGAAATAACCAGCCAGCTCTGTGCAATCGTGTGAGGAGAGATTGACAAGTCGTAGAGTAAATCTTGGATATGAACCTTTATTACTGATTCTGCTTATAACTTTGCTTCACACGTTAGTTGTTAGCTATCCCAGTGCATACCACCTCCTTTACGTAGGGCACGTGGTACCCGTCTTGCAACTCAATCCCACCCCTACTCTGTGCAACTCTCCAACCCAAGAGTGAAACGTTACTCTCAAACTTTCTTCTACTCAACAGCTGAGCTCTGGAACTCTCTCCCAGAATCAGTCTTTCCCTCTTCCTATGACTTAAATTACTTCAAACTCCGTGTGTCCAGGCATTTTGGCTCGAACGTCCCTTGATTTTGGCCCTGTCACTCTTTCAACTATGGGGGAGGCACTCGCTATACGCAGTAATGCCTTTTGCCTCCCTCAATCACATAGAAAAAAAAAATTAAAAAAAAAAAAAAAAAAAAAAAAAAAAAAAAAAGTTTGAGGTTTCGTGGAGTATAAAGTGAGGTACGAATCTCTAGGATCTTGTATAACGGCTTCGTAATATCAAGGGTTTGTGAAGTCTTTAGTGAAGCAAAGATATCAATACTATCGTTTTTTAATGTTTCAAACATGTTTTCTTTTCATTTTGAAGTGAGCATAATTCTTGAGTGATAGCTGAGGAGGGACTGGAGGGAGAGTGGCTTGTCAGTTCTACACCACCTGTTGCCCGGACTACACGGTTCATCCCGCTACCTCGTCACTACAGCAAGGGCATTTCTATAATTTGGGAAGGGTCCACCAGGAAGTAGGTGTGGATATTTACTACTAGTTTGCTCAAGGTCCTTTAGAGTTACGAAGAGGTCAGGAGGGCATATCTATCATTTGGGAAGGGTCCACCAGGAAGTAGGTTTGGATATTTACTACTAGTTTGCTCAAGGTCCTTTAGAGTTACGAAGAGGTCAGGGGTCGAGATGTTTGTTGAGTTCGTTGGCGCTACCTATACTGTACTATGGGTTTCAGAGACAGTGTTAAAGTTTTTCTTAAATAACTTTTTAAACCGTTGCATCACTGTATTTTGCAAGAGCTTGTGTCACGCCTTCTCCTACTCTTCGTCAATATAGTACATTACCAAAAGTGTTGAATTAAGCCACTTGTCCTTGCCTCGTGACGTTAGTCACACCTGAAAGCTAGTTAACTGATAAGGCTACCGTTACTTACCCGTGAAAACTACCAAACCATTGCTCTTCCGTCAAACCCTGTCGTTATCACTCTACCCTACTCTCACTTTTACATACAGGTTATCTGTCATTCGTAGCGCAATGGATAAATGCATTGAATATGGGTGTGAGCATTCTAGGTTCGAATCCCTGGACTGCCACATGTATTTGTTGATTTCATTAAATGAGTTTAGGGAGTGAAGTCGGTTGGTGGAGGTAACCTAATTTTATCAAATAAAAAAAATATACAACAATTGTAATTTTTGAAATCGTTAATATGTACAGTATATATATATAGTGTAAATGTTAAATTTGGGTGTTGGGAAATAAATTTGTTAATGGAAATCGAAGTGTTTCTTTATATATGTATCCTATGTTGAGTTTCCAATGTTAAACTTGGGTGTTGGGAAATAAAATTTGTTAATGAAAATCAAAGTGTTCCAGTATATATGTATCCTTCGTAGAGTATTCTGTTATGTTGGTACAGTCAACCCTTATAATCTGCAGTCTCCTAATATTACTTACTACTTAGGCTTATGAAAAGCTTAAAAGTTAGTCAAAATAAATTTGCAATGTATAAAATGGAAAGAGATTACTTCAGACATTTATAAGCAATACAGTTTCTTACGACCATCTAAACTAATATTAATGCATACCTAATGTTTCAAGAGACTGCGGATTAAAAGAGTTGACTGCACAATGAACTCTGTAAGCAAAACTATTATAGTAAAGAATCTAGAAGGACCCAGGGTATTGGGGTGTCGAAATGTAGGCCTACTTATGATACAAATTTGAGTAATATCCATGCATGGATTCAGAGGGTTTAAGTGTACTTATGATATAAATTTATCAAAACTCATGCATTTTTTTTTTTTTTTTTTTTTTTTTTTATAATGGGCACAAACAATGGTCTGATTTCAATGCTGGTGGTACCAGGGGGTCGAACTGTACTTGTGATACATGCATTATTTTTCACGTCTATGGGAGATTTTTGGATTTCGAAAAGCTTTGATCAGCCGTCATGGGCACACAAAATTTCTAAAAAATAAAACTAATCATATACCGTTGGAATCGCAACGTCGAAAAAATTCAGAATATATCTTTAACAAATAGAAAATTACTTGACAAGTTACGCATTTTTGGAAAAAATATTTTCGATTATGGGTGATTGACGGTTCTATATTTAATCTAAGACCTAACATGGAATCTGTAGGCCCAAGAGTCGATTGGCACAGTAGATTGAATTTGGACCAATATTAAAGGGTACAGTGCCCTTTCAGTAACAGCCTCAGGGGCGTCATATTCTGGCAACTATTATAAGACACTATTCAGCTTAGGAAGGATCTCTAGCAATAATGTTTATATATATGTTGACCAACCATTTTAACTACCACAGATCCTTCCTAAGTTGCATAATATCGTCAAAATATATCTAGAATAAACACGTCGCTGGTACTCAAAAGGTTAAAATATATATCTATAATCCAGAGTGTGCGAGAATGAGTGAGTGTGAGAGAGTAATAGTGTGTGTAGTGGTTTCAAATAGATCTCCATATAATCCACTCTAACACGGTCATATCGGATTATAATGTGTGTGTGTGTGTGTGATAAATAATCTCTCTCCCATATAATACAGAAGAACATGGCTGTATCAGAATCTATGTTGCCTGGTCCATTGTACACTGGGGTATACTGTACAGCCGGATACCATAGTTTCTAGACCACTCCTAACAATTCGTGGACCCCTTTGTTTTTCTTTATGTAATTATAACTATCTGAATTGATTTTTGGATATAACTTGCTTCTCAATAAATCTTATATATATATATAGTTTTATAGTTGATTTATGGAAAATTGTAGCATTAAATTAGTTTCCAGAGATAAAATTCCATAATTAGAAATAGGTGAAGTCCACAAATGTCTATGAGTGGGCTAGAGACTATGGTATCCGAGTGTACTGTATGTGTGTTTGTAGGTGTTAGTGTGTGTGTGTGTTTCATAATCTCTCCCATATACTACACACTAACATGACTGTATCGGAATATATGTTACCTGGTCCATTGTACACTGGGCTATAATACTGTGTGTGTATGTGTGAGTTTGTGTGTATGTATGTGTGTGTGTGTGTGTGTTTCATAATCTCTCCCATATACTACACACTAACATGACTGTATCGGAATATATGTTACCTGGTCCATTGTACACTGGGGTATAATACTGTGTGTGTATGTGTGAGTTTGTGTGTATGTATGTGTGTGTGTGTGTGTTTCATAATCTCTCCCATATACTACACACTAACATGACTGTATCGGAATATATGTTACCTGGTCCATTGTACACTGGGCTATAATACTGTGTGTGTATGTATGAGTTTGTGTGTGTGTGTGTTTAAGTAGAGGTGTGGTTTGGGATGTATGTTATGTTACTGTATGTGTGTGAGGGTATGGGAGTAGGTGCATGTACACTCGACCAAATACAATCTTTACACTGGTGAGCTGTAAATAATCTAGTGTGAACGGAATTAATCGGGTGAAACATACGTCTGTGAGGTAATTATCATAAGATTTCGACCCACTTCCAGAATGTTTAGAGCGTTAGAGTAAAGATTGTTCTTTGGTTGAGTGTACAACAACAATAACCATGATATGTATTTACAATTGCCGCCATGGGCTGAAAATATACGAAGGTATAAATCATAGCTTAATGACTTATATTAATGTAAATTGGCATATGATTATCATAAAAACTAGCAGGAGTAACCGGCGTTGCCCGGGTACTACCACCACTACTACTACCATCATAATCACCATCATCAATCACTACTACCACAATCATCACAATACTACTACTACTACCATTATCACCGGCCTCGACCTCCCTGTCCATTATTAAACGGCGACCTCGATTTCGGCCGCTAAATGACCTCCGATTTTGGATATGACCTCATCCGTACCCCCATTTTGGGGAGCTGCAAACAACTTTCGTTCCATACACCTTTTCGATCGGAGGCCTCCTTCTGCCCCAAACGGCCATTTCTTTCATGTTTGTTTTCAATTTCGGCCTCGAAACGACCTCCGATCGTGGCCTCGCCCCCTCTATGACCTGACCCAGGCCAATTGACACCCACATGCAAAGTTTCAGCTCCCCAGGTCCAAAACTGCGGCCGCCTATTAAGAACGCACAGACATACAAACAGTACAAACAGACACACGAACTGATTTAATATAGATACTCGTAATTAAATGTATGTGTAAGGTAAGCAAATAATTAATAAGTATGTGTGTATAATAATTTCAATTATTAAGAAAACATCTGGAAACTATATTGTTTTTGTTCGTTTTCAGATATCAATATTTTCATCAGGGGAGACCAATATAATTTTTCTTTATTTATTCAAGATGGAAATATAATTAAAAATTCTCTCTCTCTCTCTCTCACGGCAAAAGTCATCAACTTTTAAGTGCCTCTTACCGATATAAAATAAACTCCCAGAAAAACCTATAATTTTCATCTTTAATAAACAGTGGAAAATGTATTAGCTTCCCGGGGTGAAATTAATGAGAGAGAGAGAGAGAGAGAGAGAGAGAGAGAGAGAGACTAGGAGTTATGAGAAAGGTGGGAAAATATGGGAGAGAAAAAAGAGACAGAGTGTGAGTGAGTAGGGGAGGGAGTCTAGGAGTTAAGAGAAAAGTGGGAAAATATGGGAGAGTTAACAGGAGAAAAAAAGGGAAAAAGTGTGTGAGAGAGAGAGAGTGAATGAGTAGGGGAGGGAGTCCAGGAGTTATGAGAAAGGTGGGAACATAATGGGAGTTAAAAGCGGAGAAGAGGGAGAAGGAGAGAGAGAGGCTGAAGAATAGAGGGAGAGGAAAAACGAGCATATAAAAATAACCGTGTTAAAGCTGCAAGGCAAGCAAGGAAAACGAAAGGGAAGAAAACGCAAACCAAAGGGGAGACTCCAGCAAAATACTCACACTCGGCGAAGATGGGCTGGGTACAATGACCGGGACCTGCTCTTTTGTTTCTGTTAACGGGACCATCTAGCCCGTTGGTCCCCTGATGATGCTGTTACCCTAGGCTGTTGATGCTGTTGCTGAGGGGAAGGAGGAGGGGATGATGGTGTTATTTCAGGGTTACCAAATCAAGTCTGCTAGATAGTAAATAAATGCCGAGAATAATGGCACAATCTCTACAATGTCTGTCTAAAATGGCTCAAACTACAGAATATCGCTAACATCATGTCGCTAGATGTAAACAATTGCCTCTAGATCAAAGTAAATACCTCTAGATCTAGCGGAAAAGTAGCTATATTGGCAACTATGATAGTGGTGCTGAAAGATTTTAGAGGAATATTTCTGGAAGCTAATGGCGCCTGTGGTTAGGAGTTAAACATGAGGGAGAAAGGCGACTAGAAAACGACCAAATGGCGTATGTAAATAACCCCTTCAGTACCAGTGATGTCTTATATATTTTATTTCAGCTACATTTACATTATTTTGTGAAGCTTAGGAAGGACAATCCTTAAGATCGTAAATTAATTACATGTGTTACCTAAAAGGATTAATTGAGATAGCCTCTCTCTCTCTCTCATATTGTGCTATTAACTTAAATCACAGTACGAATAATCATATTCTTCCTTATTAATATTCTGTATTTTTATTTTAAAACTTTATTATTCGATTTATCAATTATCATATTTCTCCTTGTATTTTCATAACTCTCTCTCTCTCTCTCTCTCCGGTCAAATACAAAAGTTATATTGGAAAAGCAAAACTTCCACCAGAGAACGGCATGTAAAACATTTTGGAAAAAAAATTGAAAAGACAAAAATATTCAAACACGCGATGCAGGAAACGCGAAAATGTCGGAAAATATTTTAAAACTCCGCAACAAAGATCAGTGGATATTCCGGATATTTGAGAGAGAGAGAGTGTGTGAGATAGCGAGAGAGGAGTGTGAATGAGAAAGCAAGCATAAAGGCAGAACAAGTGGGTACCCAGTAACGAGAGAGTGTGAGAGTGAGGGAAGGGGGGGGGGGGGGAGTGAGAGTGAGTGGAAGATCAAATAGTAATGAATGGAAATAAGTGTGTAAAAAAAAAAATATATATATATATATAATATATATATATATATATATATATATTATATATAGAGAGAGAGAGAGAGAGAGAGAAGGGAGGGGTACTAGGAGTTATGGGATGGGTGGTGGTAAAATACAGCAGAGTTAAACACATAAAAAGGGGAAAAAGACGAGTTACAAAAACCTCCAAGGAATGGTTAGTATCTCAAAGACCTTATAATCCATTCAAAGGAGATTTTTGTTTTCTATGTGAGTGAGGGAGACCAAAGGCAGATCTGCCTGTAGCGAGTGCCTCCCCCAAAGTTGAAAGAGTGACAGGGCCAAAATCAAGGGACGTTCGAGCCAAAATGACTGGACACACGGAGTTTGAAGCAATTTAATTCATAGGAAGAGGGAAAGACTGATTCTGGGAGAGAGTTCCAGAGCTCAGCTGATGAATAGAAGGAAGATTGGGTTGGAGAGTTGCACAGAGTAGGGGTGGGATTGTGTGTAAGACGGGTGCTATATGCTCTACGAAGAGGGGGTGGTATACACTGAGAAAGCTCTGAGGAACACTAATTATTGTAATAGAGGTAGAATAGTGAGAGATGTAACATTGCAGCGAAGAGAGACTGCAGATCATTGGTGAGTGGATGTGAGTTAATGAATTTTTTTTTTTTTTTTTTACTATGTCTAAAAGTGCTGTGGCGCATTTTGAGTATTTTAGCAATTACTAGACGATATGTTTCAGATTAGAAGGGGCATATGGTAATCAAAGGGTTAACGGAGATAGTCTTTACCCTTTTACTTCCCAGAGATCCTTCCTAAGCTGTATAATATCGTCTAATGATAACCAGAATTAACTGTCAAAATGAGTCATGATACTCAAGGGGGTTAACTGTATAAATAAATAGATCAATTATAATATAAAATAAATAATATAAATAATATATAAATAGATACATTTTAGAAGAAACCGGCCTTTGGCCGGGCCATTTTTCTATTGAAAAATTTACAAATATATCTTGAAAGGAGATCTAGGGGGGTGTTATTATAAGCTTGATGTAGGTCTAGCGAGCGAACTAAACAAATAGTAAAAATATACATAAATGAGCAAATAAATAGGCCCATTCCTCCTTAATGAATTGAGTTGTCAATATTTAATCGTGTATAAATATTATATTTTCAATGATGTAACTCATATATAATAAATGGTTATAGTTTATACGTGTGTGTGTGTGTGTGTGTGTGTGTGTGAGAGAGAGAGAGAGAGAAAAAAAGGGGGGTAGGTAGGTAGGCAAGCAGTTGGGAGGGAGGTAGGTTGGGAGGGAGGTAGGTAGGTAGGGAGGCAGGTAGGGAGGCAGGTAGGGAGGGAGGGAGGTAGGTAGGTAGGTAGGTAGGTAGGTAGGTAGGTAGGTAGGGAGGTAGGTAGTAGGTTAGTAGTAGGTATGTAGGGAGGTAGGTAGGTAGGTAGGTAGATAGGGAGAGGGAGGTAGGGAGGTAGGTAGGTATGTAGTATGTAGGGAGGTAGGTAGGTATGTAGGGAGGTAGGTAGGTATGTAGGGAGGTAGGTAGGTATGTAGTATGTAGGGAGGTAGGGAGGTAGGTAGGTAGGTAGGTAGGTAGGTAGGTAGGTAGGTAGATAGGGAGAGAGGGAGGTAGGTAGGTAGGTAGGTAGGTAGGGAAGGAGGGAGGGAGGGAGGTAGGTAGGTAGGTAGGTAGGTAGGTAGGTAGGTAGGTAGGTAGGTAGGTAGGTAGGTAGGTAGGTAAGGAGGAAGGTAGGTAGGTAGGTAGGGAGGTAGGGAGGTAGGTAGGTAGGTAGGGAGGGAGGTAGGTAGGTAGGTAGGTAGGTAGGTAGGGAGGTAGGGAGGTAGGGAGAGGGAGGTAGGTAGGTAGGTAGGTAGGTAGGTAGGTAGGTAGGTAGGTAGGTAGGGAGGTAGGTAGGTATGTAGTATGTAGGGAGGTAGGTAGGTAGGTAGGGAGGGAGGGAGGGAGGGAGGTAGGTAGGTAGGTAGGTAGGTAGGTAGGTAGGGAGGTAGGTAGGTATGTAGTATGTAGGGAGGTAGGTAGGTAGGTAGGTAGGTAGGTAGGTAGGTAGATAGGGAGAGAGGGAGAGAGGGAGAGAGGGAGGTAGGTAGGTAGGGAGGTAGGTAGGTATGTAGTATGTAGGGAGGTAGGTAGGTATGTAGTATGTAGGGAGGTAGGTAGGTAGGTAGGTAGGGAGGTAGGTAGGTATGTAGTATGTAGGGAGGTAGGTAGGTAGGTAGGTAGGTAGGGAGGTAGGTAGGTAGGTAGATAGTAGACAGGTAAGTAAGTAGGTAGGTAGACAGGTAGATAGGAAGAGAGGAGAGGGAGGTAGGTAGGTAGGGAGGTAGGTAGGTAGGTAAGGAGGAAGGTAGGTAGGTAGGTAGGGAGGTAGGGAGGGAGGGAGGTAGGGAGGTAGGTAGGTAGGGAGGTAGGTAGGTAGGTAGGGAAGGAGGTAGGTAGGTAGGTATGTAGTATGTAGGGAGGTAGGTAGGTAGGTAGGTAGGTAGGTAGATAGGGAGAGAGGGAGAGAGGGAGGTAGGTAGGTAGGGAGGTAGGTAGGTATGTAGTATGTAGGGAGGTAGGTAGGTATGTAGTATGTAGGGAGGTAGGTAGGTATGTAGTATGTAGGGAGGTAGGTAGGTAGGTAGGTAGGTAGGGAGGTAGGTAGGTAGGTAGGTAGGTAGGGAGGTAGGGAGGTAGGTAGGTAGGTAGGGAAGGAGGTAGGGAGGGAGGGAGGGAGGGAGGTAGGTAGGTAGGTAGGTAGGTAGGTAGGTAGGTAGAGAGTGAGGTAGGTAGGTATGTAGTATTAGGTAGGGAGGTAGGGAGGTAGGTAGGTAGGTAGGGAAGGAGGTAGGTAGGGAGGTAGGTAGGTAGGTAGGTAGGTAGGTAGGTAGGTAGGTAGGTAGGTAGGTAGGTAGGTAGGTAGGTAGGTAGGGAGGTAGGTAGGGAGGTAGGTAGGGAGGTAGGTAGGTAGGGAGGTAGGTAGGTAGGTAGGTAGGGAGGTAGGTAGGTAGGTAGGTAGGGAGGTAGGTAGGTAGGGAGGGAGGTAGGTAGGTAGGTAGGGAGGGAGGTAGGTAGGTAGGTAGGTAGGTAGGGAGGTAGGTAGGTAGGTAGGTAGGGAGGTAGGTAGGTAGGTAGGTAGGTATGTAGTATGTAGGGAGGTAGGTAGGTAGGTAGGTAGGGAGAGAGGGAGGTAGGTAGGTAGGTAGGGAAGGAGGGAGGGAGGGAGGTAGGTAGGTAGGTAGGGAGGTAGGTAGGTATGTAGTATGTAGGGAGGTAGGTAGGTAGGTAGGTAGATAGGGAGAGAGGGAGGTAGGTAGGTAGGGAGGTAGGTAGGTATGTAGTATGTAGGGAGGTAGGTAGGTATGTAGGGAGGTAGGTAGGGAGGGAGGTAGGTAGGTAGGGAGGTAGGTAGGTAGGGAGGTAGGGAGGTAGGTAGGTAGGTAGGTAGGTAGGGAGGGAGGGAGGGAGGG
>CM064571.1:19168255-19173255 GCA_032716605.1 Paralithodes platypus
GAACCGCTTTATTAATATTGGGATTAATTGCTGCCTGATTAATTTGAGCTTATTGTGTTATTTCTGGGGGTGTTTAGACTGATTAATTAAACCCTGTGTGTGTATGAGAGAGAGAGAGAGAGAGAGAGAGAGAGAGAGAGATATCGCATATAGGAGAGAGAGAGAGAGAGATAGAGAGAGAGATAGATAGAGAGCGAGAGATAGATAGATCTCAGCGAGATAGTGACTAGAGAGTATCTCTTCTGCTAAGAGCAGAGGAGATAGAGAGCGAGATCTCGAGATATCGAGATCTCTCTAGATAGATATCTTAAAGATAAAAGTGAGAGGAGGGGAAGTATAAGATGCCAGAGGAGCCCAAGGGGAAAGAAACCCCCCTCCCCCCCTTTCTTTGGTAATTAAAGTGGGAGAATCCATCTATCAACGTCTCTCTCTCACTCTCTCTCTCATTCATTATCACAATGTTTAAATTCTCGCAGACAAATATATCGACCATAACCCAGAATAATTGAGTTAACTAAAAATAGCTCCCCTTCAAATTATGTTAAACTTCCACATTGGCTTGATAGATTAGTAACAAGTAGCCTCGTTAGGATATATATATATACGGTACCACACTCTACACTCAAAACATCATCACCACTATTTTCACTACCATTACTAATACGTTATCAAAACCACAACCATCATCATCATCACCAAAAACGTCCCTACCATTATCACCACTAACACCACCACAATCACTACCAACACCATCGCTACAATCACCACCACCATCAACACCACCACCTACAACACCAACACCAAAGATACAAACATAGTCCAGCCTTTCTCTTCTACACCACAATGTTCACCAGTTATATAGCCATCACCACCACTGTCTCTCTCCAACACCATCCATCTCCCTCACTCCACCACTACAATCACCACCACCACTAACAACACCAAAGATACAAACAGTCCAGCCTTTCCCTTCTACAGCACAATGTTCAGTAATATATCCATCATCACCACTGTCTCTCTCCACCACCATCCATCTCCCTCAATCCACCACTACCACCACCATCACCACCAAAGATACAAACAGTCCAGCCTTTCCCTTCTACAGCACAATGTTCAGTTATATATCCATCATCACCATGTTCTCCTCTCCACACCAATCCATCCCCCACTCATCAACCACTACAATCACCACCACTGTACCTCTCTCTCTCTCTCTCTCTCTCCTTCGTCTTGGGCGGGCCCCGACGCTGCCTGACTCAAATTTATTTAATAAACCTCGCCCCTCGGGGCAATAAATCAAAATCCGAATTCTCTCGTCGCTCTCCTCTCTCCTCTATTCTCTCTACCCTCCTCTCTACTCGCTCCGTCGGGGGGGGGGGGGTCTATTCTTCTTTTTCGGAGAAGAAAGGAAATGAGAAGAAGAAATCGACTCAGCACAGGACAACCAGGAAGGAGGACCGAAGACAGCGAGGACGGCACTCTACAAAGGAATTAAATTACTAATCCTTCAAGAACCGCGAATTTGGATAAAGCTCCACCAACACGACCCAATTCAAAACCGTCAGGGATAACGACCGAGGACCGAGGGACAGCCATGAATGTAAATGTAGATCCGGCCACGACCAATATTTTGAATAAAGACCGTTCCTTGAATCCCAAATCCAAAACTTTGAATGTTTTCTATGCAAACGCTCGTAAGCATACGCAATAAATTTTCAGATTTAGAGGAACTAGTGTTTACAGAAAATTATGATGTGATTGGCATAACAGAATCTTGGCTCAATACACAAGATAGAGACTTTTTAGCAGAGTATTCACTTCCCGGTTATGTAATGTTTGAGAACAGCCGAATAAATAAAAATGGAGGTGGCGTTTTATTTTATATCAAAGAAAGTCTTAACCCGACCCTCGTGTCAAAACCTCAAATTGTGAACGTCGACACATCTTTTGTGCTAATAAAGAATAATAAAGGTACAAAAATAATACTTTGCGTTAATATACAGACCTCCAGCTCAATCAGTGCAAACTGACCGAGAAATTTACGAACAAATTGCAGATATAAGTAACTCACAAGATACCGTAATTTTTTGGCGACTTTAATTTACCTGTGACCAAGTGGGGCAATACTCTTACTTCACACTCCGGACATGACTTGTATACGAACTTGCAAGAGAGTTCGCTTTATCAATTTGTTCGAATGCCGACCCGTGGTAATAACGTTCTTGACATTGTACTTGCAACAAAAGAAGAATTGATAGAGAATTTGAATGTTGGTGATGAATTCAGTAACAGCGACCATCGTACGATAACTTTCACTTTAAAGTTTACTAGTAACGAACCAAATAGTAGCATCGAAAAAGTCCCTAATTTCAAGAAAGCAAACTTCCATAAACTTAGAGCTATGTTTAAAGAAACTGACTGGAGCTTTTTAATTAACAATAACGACATAAATACATCTTGGAAGTTATTCGAAACCACTTACCTAAAAGCAGTGCAAGACTGCATACCATCGAAAATACGGCGTCCAGGCCATAATAATAAGCCCAAATGGTGGAATAAAGATATTTCAAACTGCCTGCTTGCTAAAAAATTTGCTAATGATAGATTAAAATCCTCACAAAATGACGAAGAACGGGTGAAATTTGTAGAGCTACGACGCAAAGCCAAAAAGTTAATTAAGCAAAGTAAAAAGACCTTAGAGTTACATATTGCGAATCAAAGTAAAACAAACCCGAAAGAATTCTATAGTTATATCAGAAAGAAAAAAGTAGTTACTTCAACTGTTGGACCGTTTAGTCCGATGAAAAAGGAGAATACACCAAAGACGAAGTACAAATGAGTAATGCCCTCAATACCTTCTTTGCATCAGTTTTTACAACAGAAGACCTCAGTGATATCCCTACACCATCGCCGATTCAGATTGATAATTCAGATGTTCTAAGCAATATCACCGTTACAGAGAGAGAAGTATTGAATTGTTTAGATAAACTCAATGTAAATAAAACGCCAGGACCTGATACAATCTCGCCTAGAGTTCTAAAGGAAGCTAAGAATGAGCTCTCCAAACCACTGACATTACTATTCAATAAATCCTTGCAGTCTGGAACTATGCCTGATCAGTGGAAGCTAGCCAACGTAACACCGATATTCAAAAAAGGCAGCAAATCCCTACCCAGTAACTATCGTCCAATTAGCTTAACCTCAGTTGTATGTAAAATGCTAGAAACGGTCATACGAGACAGACTCGTAAATCACTTAGAGGAAAATAACATACTTAAAGATACTCAACACGGCTTTCGTAAAAAACGTTCCTGTTTAACAAACCTCTTAGACTTCTTCCACGATATCCTCAACCTCTACGATGAGAGTAAAGCTGTAGATATTATATACCTTGATTTTCAAAAGGCCTTTGACAAAGTTCCCCACAAACGTTTACTGCTAAAACTAAAAAGCGCATGGAATACAAGACGGTGTGTTGAAATGGATAGAAAATTGGCTCAGCAACAGAAAGCAAAGGGTAGTCATAAATGGTAAGGCATCTAAATGGACCAATGTAAGTAGCGGGGTACCCAGGGATCGGTACTAGGACCAATTCTCTTTCTAATTTACATCAACGACATAGATGAGGGTCTCACCTGCACAATCTCAAAATTTGCTGACGATACAAAAATTGCAAATAGCGTACTCTCAAAAGAACAAGTTGACGATATGCAACACAATCTAGATAAATTGTCATGTTGGGCCCAAATTTGGCAAATGAGTTTCAATGCGGATAAATGTAAAGTACTACATGTCGGATACCTAAATGAGAAAGCAAACTATTCGATGAATGGCACTCAGCTTAAGAATGTAAACAGAGAAACTGATCTGGGAGTAACAATATCGAGTAACCTAAACCGAGTCAACAATGTTCAGAAGTTGTTAAGAAGGCAAACAAAATAATTGGCTTTATAGGCAGGTCATTTGAGCATAAATCCAAAGAAGTTATCCTAACCCTTTACAATTCCTTAGTCCGCCCTCTTCTGGAATACTGCGTTCAATCCTGGTGCCCTTATTACCAAAAAGATATAAACAAGCTAGAACGAGTTCAACGTAGAGTTACCAAAATGATACCTAGCCTAAAGAACAAACCATACGAAGAGCGTCTTAGAGAATTAAATCTATTTCCTTTAACCCAGCGCAGATTAAGAGGCGACTTAATTCAAGTGTTCAAAATCATCAAAGGCATCGACAATATGAACTGTAGTAAGTACTTCACTATCGACCAATCTAATTACACGCGGGGAAACGGTTGCAAAATTATTGGTAAATCTTTTAACTCGCACGAATCTAAGAATTTCTTCTTCAATCGAGTTGTCAACTTGTGGAATGGGCTTCCCCGAGACGTTATAGACTGCAGCACCGTTGATTCATTTAAATTTCGCCTAGACAAATATCTTGCATCAAACCCGCGACTGACTGCGTTTGTAAATGAATAACTTTATCCTCCCCTCAGTTACTAACCCATATGTCCCCTACTAACTTCCTAGTCCTGCCACGTTAGTGGCAGGGCAGTAGTTCCCTTTCCAATGTTCCCTTACCCACTCTAAACCACTGTTTGGACACTTGATCCTCAGTGTTTTGGAGGACAAGCAACCTAGAAGGGTCACTAGACCTGTTGTTGCTTGATTTCCTTTGTACTCCTTTGTACTCTCTCTCTCTCTCTCTCTCTCTCTCTCTCTCTCTCTCTCTCTCTCTCTCTCTCTCTCATTCAAACGACTAGAGTAATCAAGCTAATATTTCTACCATTGGGTAAGAACCAGTCAGGGAAGAGGAGTGGAAATGCACAGCCCATTTGCTCCAGCCCCTGTGGAGTTACAGAAGCAGCTAGGGTTGACGGATTCTAGCCTACCTATTTGGAACCGGGTATACGTAAGAACATCTCGAGTCGCTTTTCTAGACCACCTTCTCCCTCATCTTTAGACCCATTAGTTTAGCGATTTTATGAACTTTCGCCCCAT
>CM064571.1:19175755-19290755 GCA_032716605.1 Paralithodes platypus
CATCTTCAAAATGCATTCAGTTTTCCATTTTCTATACCCCAAGGAACTATTTCAATTTTCCAAACACACTCAGTTCTCCGTTTTCTATTACAGGGGAAACATATATGTGCTGGTATGTATTTATGTATGTATATACTCAGGCCCAATCCACACTTTTTGTTTTTTTGGGGGGAGGGGGGGGAGGGGACTCAAGACAGAGCCCGAATAGGGACAACATATCAGAAAACAATGAACACACAAAACAAAACTACAAATTCACACCCACATCTAGGTCAGCCAGGAGAAGACCCATTTCTGATAGTACTACTTCACCATCGTATTTGGGGAGGATATTGTTGGGTGTTCATCTGTAAAAATGATACCTAGAAAATAAAAGAGCGACTGAGGGGGTGTTTTTTCTTCACCCCCTTCTCCTTCACGTTCAGCCCCACGGGAAATGTACAAATTTAGCTTGAAGGGGGTCTGGGTGGGCATTTTTTTTTAGCTTGAAGGAAGTTTGGAAAAGCGTTTTTGTTATCCTCGGGGACACAGTCAACTACATTGCTCGAAAATGGCATAAGCGAGCCAAATCCTCAATAATAAGTAAACAAAATCTCTCTCTCTCTCTCTCTCACTCACACACACACACACATATATATGCCACCCGGTACAACCAGACGTGCTACCATTGTCCCAGGGGGCGAGGTAAGGTGTTGGTTGATTGAGTTACCTCCGTGTATGATAGGTCGGCTGTCCCTGAATACACTCACTCTCACTCACTCTCTCTCTCTCTCTCTGATACATGCACACTAGATTTCTCTTTCCTATCACACTAGCACTCACTCTCACTCTTTCACTCTCTCTCACTCACACACTCTCACTCACCCCAAGATCTTCCATTAAGATCTTCCAGCCATAAATATCTCCCAATTTACGGACTCCATCAATAAAGAAAATTACACCACCACCAAACTGACTCAATCAAAGGAGGGCCTAGTTTTATGAATATAAACAATGAATATGGTAATAGGTTATTCTCTGCTCTCTCTCTCTCTCTGTCTCTCTCTCTCTCTCACTCAGTCTCTCTAGTTCTCGCTCTTTCTCTCTCACTAGTTATTTCGTATCTCCCTCCTTCACTAGTTCTCTCTCTCTCTCTCTCTCACACACACTCCCCCCCCCCTCTCTCTCTCTAGCCCCCCCCCCCCCCCCCCCCCACCTCAACACTTAATATTCTATAGGCTACCTTAACCAATCAAAAGGAATAATAAATCACGCCCAAACTGCCTCAATCAAAATGGGGCCTAATGTCCTTAACCCCTTCTGTACCAGTGACGTCTTTTGTATATTATTCTAGCTCTATTTTGACTATGTTGTGCAGTTTAAGAAGGATCTGTGGTAGTAAAAAGGGTTAAGTGAGATAGTTCGAAGCCTGGTAATTGCTGGAGGCCTTTTATAAACTGAATACAATCGTCTAATGGATGCCATAATATAGTTAAAAGAATGGCACCGGTACAGAATGGGTAAATATTATTCTAGCTATATTTAGACAATGTTGTGTAGTTTAAGAAGGATCTGTGTTATGTGAGACAGTTTGAAGCCTGTTAATTGCTGGAGGCCCTTATTAAACTATTAAAGTCGTCTAGTAGTAGCCAGAATAAAGTTAAAAGGACGGCGCCGGTACAGAAAGGGTTAATATAATCTACGAATTAAAAAAAAACATATTTTTAATAGGCTGCTGTAGTTAATGGGCTGGTTTTTTATCCCCCTTCTCCCTCATGTTTAACCCCAATAGTATTTGAAATTCTAGGACGTTTGACCCATTATTTTGTCGGGTTTAAGATTTTTCGCCCCATTTATTTGCCAATTTCAAGACCTTTCATGTAATTTAGGCGTTTATTTTTCCTGGCCAGCGATTGCGAGCCTTCAATTTTTGTTAGATAGATAGATAGGAGATAGATTGAGATAGATGGATGGATTGATAGATAGACAGACATATAGATACATAGATAAATAGATATATAGACGGATGAATGGATTTATAGATAGATAGATAGATAGATAAAAATTAACACCCACACACACCCACAACCATAACAGCAATACGACAGTTAGAAAATGTAATAATAAGTTTAGGGGTGACCTATACAAATAGAGGCGATACATTCATTGCTGTCATAATGCTGTTCTCTCTCTCTCTCTCTCTCTCTCTCTCTCTCTCTCTCTCTCTCTCTCTCTCTCTCTCTCTCTCTCTCTCCTTTACTCTAAACCACTGTTTGGACACTTGATCCTCAGTGTTTTGGAGGACAAGCAGCCTAGAAGGGTCACTAGACCTATTGTTGCTTGATTTCCTTTGTACTCTCTCTCTCTCTCTCTCTCTCTCTCTCTCTCTGTTCAGCCATGAAAAAACATGACCAATGTAATAGCCTACAGTACTAACAAACAAAAACAAATAATGGATATACAAACACCACACACAGAGTACGGTCCTGAACAAAATTAATGGACACCAAAACTAAAATATATAAAAAACGTTTCCCGAAATTAACTTCGGGCGCGGAGATTGGTTTTGAAAAATATCTTGGACCAAAAATCTGGATATTTTTGTATAGATTGGTTAAAAGCCTTGATGGATACTGTGTGAGAGTGGCAGAAATATTTATAGGTGTGTGTGTGTGTGTGTGTGTGTGTGTGTGTGTGTGTGTGTGTGTGTGTGAGATAGAGAGTGTGTGTGAGAGTGAGTTCTGGATATTCACTATTTATACATGGCAATATATCATTTAAATAAGTCTTACAAATATAGGTGACAAACAAAAACTCGATGATTGACAGGAAATTGAAATATGGAAACTAAATATTATACACCCATTTAACATCCACAAATCCTTCCTAAGCTGCATACAATTGTCTAATGATGGCCAATAATAAACTGCTAAAACGCATCAGAGCTCCAAAGGGTTAATCATAATAATAATCAGAATGCAGGTCGGACGGCTTATGGACCGAGTCATCTCACACAAATAGGAAAGTTTGTACAGTTGAGATTTATTAGGTTTAGCTTGCTGCCTAGACCTCCATCAAGCTAAAAAAAATATATATAAATACAATTATAAAAAGATTCCCCCCCCCCCCCCCCCCATCCCCCATTCGAGATTAATGTGTACCCTGGTTCCTCCTGTATTACAGGTTCGCTATTACTCGCCAGGAAAAACATTGACACCTGAATGGCATGAAAGGTCTTAGAATTGAGACAGAAATGGGGCGAAAGGTCTTAAAATAGCCACACTAATGGGGCGAACGTTTTCAAATCGCAAAACTAATGAGGCTAAGCACACACACACTCTCTATTTAATTGTTGTATAATAGTCTAAACAAAAATATTCTATTATAATCTATTATATTATTATATATTCACACACACACACACACACACAAAAACTGC
The DNA here is from genome assembly GCA_032716605.1 of Paralithodes platypus. Lineage (NCBI taxonomy): Eukaryota > Metazoa > Arthropoda > Malacostraca > Decapoda > Lithodidae > Paralithodes > Paralithodes platypus. Next base: position 19,179,174 of record CM064571.1, read on the forward strand.
AGGAAACTCATAAAAAAGGTTTATAATGATGAACCTTGAGAAAGTAGGATTTGATGAGAGAGAGAGAGAGAGAGAGAGAGAGAGAGAGAGAGAGAGAGAGATTAGATAAATAGACCCTCTAAATAAATAATTAGATACATAAAGGAACTAATAGACATGCTGTACATAAAAAAAAAAAATCTAACACATCACACAAATCGACCACATCAATACAAATGGCACCTCCAGTATCCCCAAATAACTCTCCCATTTCCCAGCTTAGTCTCGCGTTATCTCGTTTACTCTCGCATTATCTCGTTTACTCTCGCGTTATCTTGTTTGGTCGGGCGCCATGTCGTTCCGTTTCGCGCGTTATCTCGTTCCGTACCGCATTATCCCGTTCCGTATCGTGTTGGCCCGTAGCGTATCGCGTTATTTTCGTATTGTCTGGGGTTGGTCTGCCTTTCTCTCTCGCATTCTCTCGTATTTTTCTTGTAAGGGACAGATATTTCTCTATTTATCCTACTTCTCTCTCTCTCTCTCTCTCTCTCTCTCTCTCTCTCTCTCTCTGCTCTTCTCGTTTGCTATATGTTTTCCTGTGAGGGACGGATATTTCTTACTTTCTTCCTCCTCTCTCTCGCTCTCTCTCAACTTGTGATAAACTTATATACAGGTATATTCCAAAATATCTCTATCTCCCTCTCCGATACTTCTGAAACCCATTTAATTTGTGAGTTAAGTTTCTATAAATTGATAAATCCTGCTATATATAAACTTTGTAATCAAGAGGCCTACAGAAATGAGCCTATTTCGCTCTTAACCTCTGATTAACTGCATTCACAAATAAATGAGTTGTTTTTCCTTCCAAGCAGCGTCATAAGCATTAGTAGAAATGTAGTTGTTTGCTTTCCTCTGTACCTACCGACCTACTCACCCATCTACCTACCTACCCACTCACCTATCCACCTACCTACCAATCCACTCAGCCAACCACCTATCTACCTACTCACCCATCTACCTACCTACCCACTCACTCATCCACCTACCTACCTACCTACCTATAGTCCATTCACTATAGTTTGGCCCAAAATCTTGACCACTACTAGAGTAATCAAGCTAATATTTCTACCATTTGGGAAGAGGCAGCCAGGGAATAGGTGTGGATATTTACAGCCCATTTGTTCTAGCCCTTTTTTAGTTATACAGGTTAAAGGTAACGATCTCTGGCCTACGCATAGTGAATGGACTATACCTACCAACCTACCCATCCACCTACCTACCTACCTACATATCTATCCATCTATCTATCTAGCTGGCTCGTGTGGGGCAGGGTTACAGGTGGAGTGATCTGAGAATTATTTATATCCCTCCAGGGTTTAAACTACCATATATCACCATACTACCTATCTGTCTTATATCCTATACTGTTTAATATTCTCTCTCTCTCTCGAGGTACAGTCATGAGCCATAATGCTTGCACATCTATTTGTATCTGGATCGATCCCAAGTGAGACAATCCAATATTCGGTTATATACCAGAGGCTTCAAAAGGGAGGTAGTCGCATTTTCTGGACTCTCTTCTCCCTCATGTTAGCATATTAGTTTTGAGAGGAACCAAATGGACCCTCCCTGCGCCAAATAGGGTTAAAGTGGCTCTAGGTTCCCTCTACCTGACATTTACCTCACTCAGTGCAAGCCCCAACACTCGGCCTTTTATTTGTAGCATTATTATTTAGACCTATTCCCTTCTTTCTAGTCATCATTAGTAAAAATACAGTTACATTTATGCTTCACAATTCTTATCATATCCTTGGAAGTGATAGACTGGCCATGGGAATAATAAATTAGTTTGCCCTATTACCGTACATTTTCTTTGATAACACCACACCGTACCTAAAAGAAAACGTAACTTTTATGAGTAACTATATTATATGTTCTACAATCTTGCTATTGCTCTCCTTTACCATGTTACTATAGTCTATTTTTTGTTTCCAGTTGATGGTATATTGAATCCTTTAGCATCTAATTTCGTTATTCTTACTGGGAAAATACGATACTGCTGTGTCTGTGCGCCATAGCCTATTATTGCTTAGTTTTCATAATTGACCACTTGCGAGTTTCGTTCTACAAGGAAGTTGGAGCTGTAGACATCGATATTTAGCAGAATTACCAGCTAAAACAAAGTTGGAGTGCATTATAAATTACATAAAACTCAATTCAACACGCACTTGTTATCCATCACAAGCCTACAATATTACTGCATTTCCGCATATAATCGATGTCTACAACTTCCTTATAGGCCTAGCCTGAAACTCGCAAGTGGTCAATTGACCACTTGCGAGTTTCAGGCTATAAGGAAGTTGGAGCCGTTAACATCGATATTAAATGGAAATGCAATTATAAGGTAGGTTTCTAATGGATAAAAAGCATGTTGAATTGGGCTTTATGGCTATAAATATGTATTACAACCGTATTTTAGCTGGCAATTCTCCTAAATATCGATGTCTACAGCTCCAACTTCCTTATAGAACAAAACTCGCAAGTTGTCTATTAACAACATATTTCGCTACAAAATCATGGTACTAGCGTAGTAATCAGAATGGAGAGACAACAGTATACCATCAGCGGGGGGGGGGGGGGGGGGATAACACAGACTATAGTACTGGGATCCACAAGGTAAATTTTATCAATTTATAATTGTGTTTTCATTGCATTTATCCCTCCGTTTTCTAATAATACAATCGTTTGTATATAATATCGTATATAGCCTATAGGAAGCGCCAACGAACTTGGCAATTATATCGATCCCTGACCTCTTCATAACTCAAAAGGACCTTGAGCAAAAACCGGCTGTACATTTCCACACCTATTTCCTGGTGGACTCTTCCTAAATTATACAAATGTCAGCCCGATTGTTTTCATTAATTTTGAGTTATAAGAAGTTAAGGGGTCTAGATTATTGTCAAGTTCGTTGGCGCTATCATGGTTCTGTCATGTGAGTTATTATTTTCACAAAATTGCTTATATCCTCATGATTTTAGATAAAAAAACAAAATATATATATACAGTATATACCGATATATATCTATCTATCTATCTATCTATTGCCTGACGCCGTGATCCCCGAAGGGGTGGCCACGAACGAACCGCCCCCATGCACCTCTGTCCCCAGTCAGTCGACGCACCCCCCCCCAACCAGCACCGCCTTCGTTCATGTAGTTCCTCACTCCATCCTTCCACCTCATATTCGGTCTACCTCTCCCCCTCTGTCCCTCCACCTCGCTATATATATATATATATATATATATATTTTGTAACATACCCGGTATATGGTAACTGCATGGCCTTCAGCCACAACGTTCCCTTAATTTAAGTGTTGGGGCTTGTAGTGAGAGGTAAATAAAGAATAAATAAAATAAATACAACAAAATCTGTAGATGATTCTAACACGCCAGAAAGATGTAGTACACCCACACAATGAAGTTTTAGTGTTGGTATATCCCACTCATTTTCCATTAATCACTCATTAAGGGGGTTCTGAACTCCCTTCTCTCTCATGTTTAGTCCCATTAGTTTTGAGATTTTAAGACATTCACAAAAGCACTCCAATAGTTTGGTGATGTTATTACCTTTTGTGCCATCAAATGATCAAGGTGTCGATTGCTTCCTGGCGAGCAAAAGCGAGCCTGCAATTTAGGAGGCATTGGCCTTCGGACAGCACATTTTTCGACCGAAAAATTTACAAATGTATCACAAAGGCGGGGTCTTGTGGGTATTTTATTAAGCTTCATGAAAGTCTAAGGAACAAACTAAAAATAAATTAATAATAAATGACCAGTAATTAAAAACAAAAAATCCCCCTCTGAAGTTAGACTTGGTAGTCTATACCGGTATCTAAAAGAGACATTCGAATACCGGTACCTAACCTAAATGTATTTGGGGCTATTAGGTTAGGCTAGGTTAGGTTTTTTGGTTAGGTTAATGACCAAAAAAAACAAAAAAACAAAAAATCCCAAGATTTTTTGTTATAAAATTGTAAAGCAATGAAGCATATGATGATAGGAACCCCAAACTAATATTATAAATTTGTTACCTATATTGTTGCGAATCCTACATATTGACCCCGGTACTGAAGCCTTGCATGTCGAAAAGGACTAAGTAGGCCTACAGATTACATCGCCTCCTTGGAAGTTGGATACCGTACATATTTTAGGCTAACCCAATTTGGTCCAATGAAGGGCTTTTTGAACATACCGTTTCGCTCTATTAGTTATGAGATTTCAAGACGTTTCCCCTCAATAGATTGGCAATGCGACACTTCACCCCAGTTTGGTCTTGATTTTTTTCAGGCGAGCGATAGCGACCCTAGTTTGAAGAAAGGATAATATTCAAGGACACTAGTGCGACGTTATGAGAAACAATTTATTGGTGAAAATAGGCACCAATAGATTCGCCATATAATCCGCATGAAGGATTTTCGTTATCAACAAATTGAAAAATACCCACGTCACAGACAAATACACCAAAAATCTAAGTCAAAGCGGGGGTGTGGGGGCGGCAGCCCCCACCTATAATACTAGGATAGGTTAGGTAAGGTTGTTAGGTTAGGCTAATGTCCTTTCAAAGGGGTATAGGCTAGTAAACACTAGGATAGCCTATACCCGGTCAGAGGTAAGAAGAAGAGTCCTGCAGTAGTCTCCTTGAATGCTACCGAAGAAAGTCTGGGAAGGCGTTTTTTGTTAGCCAAGGGGACAAACTATAATACATTGCTCGAAAATGGCACGAACAAGCATAACCTTCAATAATAATTAAACGAACGTTAAATTCAATCAACCTTTCGCAGTGATATTCACAAGCTCCCAGTCGCGTCTAATTTGACCGTTGTTGTTGTTGTTGTTGTTTTTCCCTTGATGGCAATATACCTGATGACAATAAGCGGTCAAATTTTAGAAGCGAACGTAACAGTTGAGTAAAAAGCCCCTAAAGTTTGCTTGACTAATACCTACATAACAAAATATCGAATAACCCACAAGACGTCGGACAAGATAGTGCTACAGGCCGTCACACACGCTCAGTTCGACATAACAGATTTAATAATTTAAAATTAAAATGTAAAACTTGCAAACTAAACAAACCAAAATTGGGACAAGGACAATATAAAGTCAAATTAAATTATCAAAATCGCTATGTGGAAACAACGTTTACTAAAATGAAAATTATTAAATAAAAGAACACAATCCACCACATAGGGTGTACATCACTACATGAGCAAGTTAATCTGTTTCCCAAGCAAACCAATCGCACATATAACAACGCACTATCGTCACGTTAAAGGAAGTAGTCAAGTTTGGGAAGTCCGGGACGTTCTGGCAAATTTTTACTAAACTCTGCATGAATAAAGAAACTACATGTTAAATGTCAAAATATTATTTAAAATCAAATTTGCAACATGACAAGACATTAACAATAGTAAAAAATACAAATATTGATAAGATATCTATACTATTACAAAATAATATATAAAATACAGTACAGCACTCACTAACGATAGTGCTATCGGGTAGGTACCTGTAAGCATAGCATGCCTCAAGTGACCCCTATCAATAACTACCCTACAAATAACCTACATTTATAGCACAAATAAACTAAGGAAATCGCAAAAGTAAGCAATTGATACTATCGACAATGAATACATATAATATAAAGAGAAATAATTGCAAAATATGAAGTAACAACAGATTTAAACAAAGAGTACTCTTTTAACAAGAACAATAAATTTAAAAAATCATCAATATTAATAATAATAATAGAAAAAGAAAAAGATAAACAATAAATACAGACAAAAAGTAAGCAGAGGTTATACAAGAAACTTCAAGTTAAAAATGCTTGATTAAAATTATTGATGTCAAATTTTAGAATACAGTCACAATAATTGACCCTAAAAAGATTAAATTTATGGAACAATTTACTTGCCTCAAAACCTCTGTCCACTAAGTCTGTATAGTAACCTAGCTCTAGCCCAAAAGTCATCTACTTTAGTGCAGATTTTACAAAATCTTATTAATTGGGAATAAAAACAATTATAAGTGATTTTACTATCGATATTACTACTAGGGAAAGGAAAGTTTATTACGTTAAAATTAAAATCATCAACTTTGTGATATACTTTAAGTATGCACTGTTCATTAACAATCTCTATATTTATATCAAGAAAATTTTCAACTTTATAATCTACGTTACATTGTGTGAGGGTTAATTTGAAGTTAGTTAATTTGAGCGTGAGTGTGTGTGGTTGGTTTGAACCAGGGTGTCAAACCAGGGCAATTTGTTTGAAGACTTGAATGATAATGAGAAGAAATACAAGAAAATTAACAAGAACTAGCATTGTTTTGGCCATTTCATCACTTCCAAAGACATAAATTTGAACAATAAACCATAAATTTTAGCCATTCATATACAATAATAAAGACTAAGCCTATAAAGAATGGATTTGGCTTTCGTTTAATACCCTGGTTTGAAGGTTTGTACAGGCCACTGAGACCTGCACACATCGTAAAGCCAACCACAACTTTATGGGCGGACGTGTGTGGTTGGTTAGAAGGTTGGCGCAGGCCTCCGAGACCTGCACAAACCGTTAAACCATCCATAACAGGCCTTCGAGACCTGCACAAATCGTCTAATCATCCATAACAGGCCTCCCAGATGGGTCAGACCTGCACAAACCGTCTAAACATCCATAACAGGCCTCCCAGATCTGCACAACCGGTCAAACCATCCATAACAGGCCTCCCAGACCTGCACAAACCGTCAATTTGCGTCAAACCATCAATAACAGGCCTTCCAGACCTGCACAAACCATCCATAACAGACCTCCTACATCTGCACAAACTGTCAAACCATCCATAGCAGGCCTCCGAGACCTGCACAAACCGTCTAATCATCCACAAAATTAAGCGTGCGTGTGTGATTGGTTTGACGGTTTGTGCAGGCCTCTGAGATATACATAAACCATCAAACCAGCCTCAACACAAGCTCAAACTGGCCAATGCCAAGGCTTGACAGACTGTGTTAGCATTGTTATCAAATCAAGACAAAATATAGCTAGATCCGTTTCAAAAGTTGCTAGAAAGCCGAAATATAGCTAATAAATGCCACACATCACGAGAATAATACCACAAATCAATAGAATAATGTCACAATATTTAAAATACGGCTAGATTTCATGTCGCTAGATGTAATCATTTGAGGCTAGGCTAGATCAAAGTAAGGCCCGCAGTACCAAACATTCCCTTCCCTCGAAGATACCCTTCTTTTCAAAATTCGTAGTATAAAAAAAATTGGGGGATTTGTTTGGCTGAGCGAATGCTTTCGTAAACGGTCGCCGCGACCGTTTACGTCCAATATTATTGGAATATGAAGAGGACCTTCGACCCTTCTCTTCGATGGTCGTCGGTCCCCTTCGTTTGCTAATTGAATTTTATTATTTGTATTATTGTTTCAATTCCTAAATTAAAGGTTACAGAAGACATTCTTTAATGCAAATCAATTGCATAATGTACGAAACTATTAATATATATTAATATGGGTTACAATTAGCACATTTCCAAAGACTTTCGATATATCTTCAATGACGTTGATGAACTTGACAGGAGCCGTTGTACAGGCACCTTCACCTGAAAGGCATATGTCGGCCAGCCTTGACAACTTGTAGATCGCTTCATCAGATTTTATTCGCCCAATTACTACCCAGGTAAGGAAATTCACGACATTCCATTATACTTGCTTGTATTTTTGGCTTGGAATCCTCATTTGGTGACCATTATTATCTATCTATTTGAGGCATATTTCCTGAAATAAGTCTTGCAATTGACGAGGATGGGTGTGAATGGGATCTGCCGTGTGTGGGCCTGTCAGCTCTGCAGACTCGTTATATATGTTCATTTATGGAAGTATTTAAAGTAGGCCTAGGCCTAGCCCAATCAGGGAGAACATGTTAGTCCCTATTTATAGCCTACTTTAGTAGGATAGGCTAGGCCTATATTTGTTAATCCAATAGGCCTAGCCTATGTTAAAATAGCCAACAATAGGGTACCTAGGTTAACAAGTCCCAGATATTGAAAGAAAAAGTGGTAAAAATTGAAGAGACCTTGGACAGCCTTTTTACCTAATCTAACAAAAACAACAACAAATAATTATAGGCCTAGCCTAGGCCTAGTTAAAAGGCTGACCGAGGTCTCTTCAATTTTTACCACTTTTTCTTTCAATATCTGGGACTTGTTAACCTAGGTACAGTACCCTATTGTTGGCTATTTTAATGTAAACATAGGCTAGGCCTATTGGATTAAAAAAATATAGGCCTAGCCTACCCTACTAAAGTACTGTAGGCTATAAATAGGGACTAACATGTTCTCCCTGATTGGGCTAGGCCTAGGCCTACTTTAAATACTTCCATAAATGAACATATATAACGAGTCTGCAGAGCTGACAGGCCCAAACACGGCAGATCCCATTCACACCCATCCTCGTCAATTGCAAGACTTATTTCAGGAAATATGCCTCAAATAGATAGATAATAATGGTCACCAAATGAGGATTCCAAGCCAAAAATACAAGCAAGTATAATGTAATGTCGTGAATTTTCTTACCTGGGTAGTAATTGGGCGAATAAAATCTGATGAAGCGGTCTAAGGACCTATCCATGTGGAAGCATACAACAGGAGTTGTGATTAGATGATACAATATTATATAACGGGTACCGTACCTATGTATGTAAGAATTGCAATAAATTATGTAAAATATATTGTTCTTTCTTTATGCGGTAGCCTACCTATAATTGTCCAAGCATCATATATTTAGTCATTTATAAAAGTAAACCTGCCTACTAGACAGGGCAAGTGTCAATTTGATGCAGAATAAGTATTGAAAATAAATGGTTTTCTATATTAGCCTAGTCAAAGGGGGTGATCACATTACTATTAACTTGAAACCCGAAACTTTGTGATATTGCTGCACTGAATGGTACTGGATTAAAACCTGACACTTTTCATGTAGCAGAACTGTACAGTATAAAACTTGGGGCAAATTGGTGCAGCTGGGGTAAATAACCCCATAAAGTATACAGTACCCGGTACCTACTAAGTGATCTGTATAGGATTCACTATTCTGAACTTATACATACAGGGATACAGTACGTTTCGTCACCACCTCTCAGACCCGTTTCGTCACCGCGATCTCGGACGTTTCGTCACCATAATTTCAAGGCCACTGGACCTTGATTTAAGTATTTATGGTTATAATTTGTGATGAAAACTTAATGATTGGTTGCCTATTTGTATTATGGGATGGTAGATATGTATCTGATATGGTTTTGTTAGATTCTGAGAGGCATTGTCTGCAGCACCAAATCCTGTCCTCTGCACATCCGTGAGAATCTTAGGCCCCTTGGCACGATTTTGTTTTCCTTTATACTATTATATTACCTTAACCTAACCTAACCTAACCAAAAACTAACCTAACAGTTGAACCTAAATTAAACATGAGCCCATTAAACATAGTGGTGACGAAACGGGTCGGAATTTTGGTGACGAAACGGGTTTTTGGGGACGAACCGGGTTGGTGACGAAACGGAATGGTGACGAAACGTCCATACCCCACATACAGGTAGCCTATTTGTTTTTGTGGGAATACATAAGAGTTGAGACAGGCAAAGCCAGGGTCAAATTGGTGACCAGGCTACTGAACTTCTAGAGCCACAGGCCTAGGCCTCTTCCAGAAAAAACATCTGTGAGTATTAGGCTATGGTAATATTCAGTTGAGAAACTCTGCCTCATAAAGCTAAACTAACTCAACCCAATCCCACAAGCGGATTGCTACAATACTATACTGTGCCTAACTTACCTAATGTAACTAACCGTTACCTTACAGACCCCATGCTGGCAATATATAAGATGACAATTAATTCATGGGGTGGCATAGGGGGGAAAAGACCCCCTTCAACCTATTATTGTATCCCACGGCAGTCAAATATAAAGGAGCGTGATCGCGAGCGTGCGAGTAGTGTAAACAAGGTAGGCGATACGTTTGAATACTACATCCTTCCCCCAACTTTTAGAAGCCGATTTGCTTCGGCTGGCTTCTGATATTTACGGGATAGTCCTATACCGGTACTCAAAAGTAAGGAGTATCGTTAGGCTACACTACTTCAAGAAACCTATGGGAAGGATGTAGTTACCGGGTGTACCACTACCGACATACAACATAAATCATCTATAAATACTTGTAATAAAATAAATACTTATAAATCTATAATACTAGGTTAGGTTAGGTTAGGTTGTTTGGTTAGGGTAATGTATTTTTGTATCCAAAGGCAGTCAAAATAGACGGGAACATGATGGTGAGCGTCCGCGTAGTGTAAACAAGACGGGCGGTACACCCGGTAACTACATTCTTGCCAAACCTATCATAGGCCTATTCTAAATATTCTAAGGTTAACTCAGAAATCGCTTTCCCCATTAGCTAACCTAACCTTGGCTATATTAATTTACCAACAATTTTGCATTGTTTAAAGAGTAGGCTACATGTTGATTAAATATACAAGTCCCATGGAGATTAAAAAATAATATTTAGCCATGAAATCTTTTACTATAATTAGGATAGGTGACTATCCCTAGATATCTAAAGCCGATGAGAACAATTGTGTGATCCAAACACTTTCCCTGCTAAATATTTGCAAAAACTCGGAGAGTCAGAGGTTACCTCACTTGGATAGCTAGAATAGATTAGTTTTATTAGGTTACCATGGTTATTATAAACTAAATAATCCTAACTAGCCTCTCATCATGTCTCATGCCTAACCCATCGTCCAAAATCCATCCCTGGTAACCTCTTGAGGTTAGGCTAGGCCTACCCTCACAATAGTGAGGCTGGGGTGAGAATGCCCATGGGGGAACAATCTTCTTTTATTCTCAACCTGTCCTTTTCCATTATAGTTTATAAGTTTATCCTAGGAGAGAGAGCCGATACTAAGGCCACACCTCGACCAGTCGAGCGTGACTCTCGCACCAAGACCAAGACCCTGTTTTCAGTATATAGTTTTAATATGTCAAGATAATTACTAAACAATATAGGCCTAGGCTAAATGCTCATCAAAATTGCTCATATGTCCAATTTAAGAATCACTTACTATGAAATGGAGGACTCAAAGTTTTACCTTTCCCATTTGGGAAGGGTCAGCCAGGCGATAGATAGCCTATGGCAATTTACAGCCCACTTTCCTAACTCTGGCCCCTTTTAGAGATAGGCTAGGTTAGATTTCAGGATTTATGGCCATAGGCTAGATGAAGCCTAGATCTACTTGGAACAGGTGAACAGGGCTAGGCTTGAATAGGCCTAGGCTAGCCTATAACAGAAAAGCTTGCCTGATATTATAACCAATCCACTTTTCCAGAGTGCCAAGCAGTGCAAGCACAACCCAATTATTCAGCGAATATCCATACCACAACCCCATGGCTATTCCTAAACTCAAAAATTGATTGGTGGTTGAAGGGAAATTAGGCTCGAGAAATTCAATGGTCCTCTGCCTCTGGGGAATCACTAGGGCCTAGGCTACCTTATTTTCGTCAATTGAGAATGTCCTAAATACAGACTAATAAGATTAATGCAATACACTGGGTAAATAATACACCAGGGACCATCACTTTATTACGATTCGATTCCGTCTGTACTCCCGTGAGGCTGCCCGAGGCCCCAAGGCAGTAATTTTACTAATTTGTAAACAAAACGTTCCTCAGGTATACCAACCGTACGAAATACACCGCGGCGAGTTTGCCAGGCTTAACAACCCTACGTCCGATGGTATCGCACGAGAGATTCGCACAAGGAAGCAAATGGCGGTATCACCCATAGTCCATACAATACATAAGAACATACAGTATTGTATGGACTATGGTATCACCTTCACGTGCGAATTCGACGTGAGTCCTTCGTCGAAAGGATCTCACGATTATCTGGTAGACTGGTACTGCGGGCCTAAATGCCTCTAAATCTAGCGGTGAAAGTAGCTATATTGGCAACACTGCATATTAGTTGAAGACAGCTAAGGCAAGCAGCCTCAAATTAAAATACTCCATACCGTCTTAATTATTTGGCTTAACATATTACAAACCACACCCACCCTTACCTCACAGGCTGGATCTGTAGGATCGAGTTCACAAAAGGTCGTAGGGCCGCTAATAATCGCGTAATTAGCAAATAATCAGCACGAATTCACTCCGCAATGCACACACTCGACAAATATTTGTTTTGATCAATGCGCGGGAAAGTGAGACGCCTTTGAATTGTTTTAGATAAGGATCATGGGATACGATATAATATGGGGTTTTCATCATATTCAGCTAATAAACTCGTAATTATCAGATATATAAGGTTCCATAGCAATACTCTTCTATTTACTAAAAAGGATGTACATTTTATCGAATCCACGCGGTCATACATCTTTCACAAATACCCCAGCTCTTCCCGAGTTTTGGCGGTCTTTTTAATGTTATTCTAGCTACATTTAGACGATTATGTGCAGATTAAGAAGCATTTGTGGTAAGTAAAATGGTTTAGTGACAGTTCGAAGCCTGTTAAGTGTTGGAAGCCCTTATTAAACTGAATAACATCGTATACTAGTAGCCAGAATAAAGTTAAAAGAATGGTACCGGTACAGAAGGGGTTAACGAGTTGCTTTTTTACTTGCACTGACCATTATATTAGCGTCTCAAGGTTTTCTGTACTATAGGCTATATATATATATATATATATATATATATATATATATATATATATATATATATATATATATATATATGCCTATATATATATAATGTTGAAATAGTTAAATTGGGACACGACTGTTGAACACCATATGGTAAATAACCTGTTGTCTTCAGCATAAGTAATAATAAGATCAAGCTATAACGAGGAAATAACACAATATAGGAAATAATTACACTAGCCTTTATTTATTCCATCAAAGTAATGTAATAATCCACCTAATTATATTATCAGTCTTGGTTAACAGATTTTCTCCAAATGCTTCTGCTGCTATGCTTATTTGCCATATGCACCTGAAATGGAAACAAGTATATGTATTAATAGTGGCACCACTCTGGACTACAGTAAAATATAATATGTGTATAGTGCATATTTAAAACAGATAGTAAAGATGGCATATCCGATAGAAAATTAAAGTTGGGTCAAGGTTTGTGTGTTTAGAGTCTACTGGGAATTATATCAAAGTTAATATATGTTTTCACCTACACATTTGTTTATTTATGTTAAATATTGATGTCTATGGGTGAACTTCCTTACATCCCAAAACTCGTAGGTGGCCAGTTGAATATGAGAGATGACTTACCTCCACCACCTCCACCTCCACCGAAGCCTCCACCACCACCTCCACCTTGGTTCCCTCCACATCCAGCTCTGCCACATCCTCCACCACTGCTTCCACCACCACCATGGCCACCACCAGCACCTCCACCGCTTCCTCCACTACCATTACCTCCACCATATCCACCACCAGCGCCTCCACCCTGGTTGCCTCCACACCCACCACTTCCACATCCTCCACCACTGCTACCTCCACCACCATGTCCACCACCAGCACCTCCACCACTGCTTCCTCCACCACCACTACCTCCACCAAATCCACCACCAGCGCCTCCACCCTGGCTGCCTCCACACCCACCACTTCCACATCCTCCACCATTGCTTCCTCCTCCACCATGTCCACCACTTCCACCTCCACCTTGGTTTCCTCCACAGTTTCTTCCACCTGAGCAACCTCCATGACCTCCACCACTGCCTCCACCAGCTCCTCCTCCACCTACTCCACCACCACCACCACCACCTAGTCCACCACCTCCACCGCCACCAATTCCTCCACCACCACCGAGCCCGCCACCACCACCTATTCCTCCACCACCACCAAGACCACCTCCTCCACCACCACCAATTCCTCCACCACCACCAAGACCACCTCCACCACCACCTCCTACTCCTCCACCTCCTCCGAGCCCCCCTCCTCCTCCACCTCCTAATCCCCCTCCCCCTCCACCTCCATAACCCCCTCCACCACCAACACCTCCACCACCTCCAAACCCTCCACCACCACCTACTCCACCTCCTCCACCACCTCCAAATCCACCTGTAATTATAAGATAAAATTAAAATCCTGTTTATAATCGTCAAAAGACATTACTAACATTTTGAAACCATCTTAAAGTCCAATATAGGAGTTTAAATTAATAGTGGAAGGAGAGATACTGTTTTCTAAGTTTCGACAGCTATTCCGAGTGAATGAATAAATGAATGAATGAATGAATGATTAAATGAATGAATGAAAGGCTGAATGAATGAATGACAGACTGATTGCATGAATGTTTGAATGGCAGACTGACTGAATGAATGAAAGACTGAATGAATGAATAGCAGACTGACTGAATTAATGGCAGACTGACTGAATGAATGTAAGACTGAATGTATGAATGGCAGACTGACTGAATGAAAGACTGACTGAATGAATGAATTAATGGAAGACTGAATGAATGATTAAATAGAAGAAAAAAAATGACTATGACTGAATGGCTAACTGAATAACTATATGCCTGACTGGCTGACTTAAATGAATGGCCAGCTATATCACTTGTTCACAAAATGAATAATCAAATAGTATAATGAACAATTGCCTAAGCTCTTCTTAATGCTAAATACCTTTGAGTTTAGCGGAGTGCACGGAGACCAGGAGGACAGCTGAGATCAGGCCCACCACTAACAGTGGCCTCTGAAAAAAATTAAAGCAAAAATACGAATTAGGGAAAACAAAAATGGCTTACACGGGAGAATATTCACTTGGTCGTTCTAACAAATAATATAATATAATATTCAGCAAAGGAAGGACCACTAGGAATTAATGGGCTACGCAGTATCACAACAAAGGAAGGACCACTAGGAATGAATGGGCTACGCAGTATCACAACAAAGGAAGGACCACTAGGAATTAATGGGCTACGCAGTATCACAACAAAGGAAGGACCACTAGGAATTAATGGGCTACGCAGTATCACAACAAAGGAAGGACCACTAGGAATTAATGGGCTACGCAGTATCACAACAAAGGAAGGACCACTAGGAATTAATGGGCTACGCCGTATCACAACAAAGGAAGGACCACTAGGAATTAATGGGCTACGCCGTATCACAAGTATCCCTTTGATTCCCACAGGTCCTTCCTAAATTAACACTCATTCTTGAATTTTATCCCTAGTTTTAGAAGGAGAAAAATGTAATACACCTGTCAAGTTCATTGGCGCTACCTACTGTATATCAGCTAAGTACTTGTAATCTGGGGAGAGGGTTTTCCAGTGATGTTGCACCCCCGCCTGTGAGCAGGACTGTTGCTTCCTTAACCTCGGTGGACCTTATAGGGGCATATTACCCTAATCCTAATTATGCCTAAATCCTTCTCCGATACAACTTCCGCACATCATTTAGTTAAATAGTAGCCCGGCCTCTTCATGTTCTCCAACATACACATAATTAAAAGTAAAACAAATTGGAACTAGTAATGATTGCAACAGTAGAGATTCATATTAACACCAACCCACCAATTAACTTACAAATAAACCTAATAAATGAAATCAATGAAACTAATGAATACATGTGGCACTCCAAGGATTCGAACCTAGGATACTCACACCTAAATTCCGTGCACTAACCATTACTCTATCAAGACAGTAACCAGCTTCCGAGTCCTGTGGCTAGGGAATAGGTGTATAAATTGACAGCTCATTTGCTCTAGCCATTTTTGAGTTACAGAGGTTAGAGGTTACGATTTTTGCCCAACCTAGAATGAACGAACTATAGGCAATGAGTTCTCCAGGCTAAATGTAATTAACAGAAACAAAATCAAACAATAGCATTAACTTACCATGATTGCAGGCTTGATTTTACGAGTCCTGTGAGAATAGTTCCTTGTGAGGGAGACCTTAGGAGAGTTTGCGAATCCTGTGCGAATGTGTGCTGGAGTTTGGTTGTGTGTCTCTTATATACAACCAGACAACCACCAGGCCCTACCACCACCAACCAACCACCAACGCCCATGACTTTCTCAAGGGCGGGGTACTCAAGGGCGACCCAAGGTTAAGGAGTCATGAGTGATAGGTGGGCCAGTCATGGGTTTTGGGTAAGCAATAAGACCAGGTAAGATTTTGGGATGAACTCAATAGGCAGTAGTTTCGTGTAGGGATGTACCGATGTATCGGCACAGGTATCGGTTTGTTTTAGGGGTATCGGTATCGGTGAACTATTGGCCGATACTGTATTTACGCTCTGTATTTTCCCCTTTTTTATAATTTGTTGATTAATCCTTTCCCTGTTTAGGGAATTCAGTCACTTCAGGATTGGCTATTGATTGACTTAAGTTTATGTCATGGGTGTCAATGAGGTTAAGATTTAAGATATACGATTATGAGACTAATTTTATTGCCTACTTACATCCACAATTGAATCTCTAGAAAACAGGTAAATGATTGATCAACAGAGTATAAAGGAAGGGAAAATACAAAACGTAAATACAGTTTAAAGTATCGGCAGTATCGGTCAACATATCACTAATACCGGTAGCAATAAAATCAGGGGGCTAAGCTTTGGGGGAGACACTCGTTACATGCAGACTAAGCTCGTCTTTTGTCTCCTTCGTAAACATAGGAAAAAAAAAGTAAGGGGATTGGGTGCAGCAGATAAGCCACATTACCTTATACAGTACATTATATACTATATATATATATATATATATATATATATATTACAACAAATGTAAATATTGAGCACCACCCTCGAACCCAGCACTAACCAAACAGCCACTCTACACACACACCAAGGTACCACAATTCCCAGAACTCACAAAGGCTACCTGATTTCCCTCATTGTGTTTACCTCTTACGGGGCCTCTATTTAGGGTATATTGTACAGTCGGCCTAATAAGTGATGTCTCGGCACCAATTATGTGTTGATCAATAATTGGTATCAGCAATATTTACACATGATTTCTTCTTTTTGAGTGAGATATACCAACTTGTTCCTACACTTACCCACCCTATTCAACATCTGACAGACATTAATACAGCACAGAGCGAGCCAAATGTAATGACAGCTGAGACATCACTTATTACCGCCACTGTACAGTTGACCACAAACGACACGGGCATTAGTAGATTAATGTTGGAGCACTGAAACTTTGTATAATCGCCAAAACAAATTACTTGAAACTTGAGACTGTGGACATTATATAAACGAAAATACTGATTCAGGCATGTGCTTTAAAGTTTTTTTTTTCTGGACCCACTTCTCCCTTATAATAGCACCATTGGTTTTGAGTTTTAAAGAAGTTCACCACATTATTTTGGCTATTTTAAGACCTTTGGCCCCATTTCTTTGTCAATGTTATGACATTTCGTGCCATTTAGGAGTCGATTTATTCCAGGGGAGCGATAGCCAGCCTGCAATTTAGGAGTCAATGGCCTTCGGCCTGGGCTTTTTCTACCAACAAAAAATGCAAAAATTGATCTCGAAGGGGGGTCTTGGGGATATTGGAACAAAATTATGGAGGTCTAGGAAGCAATACTAAATAAATATAAATACATAAATTATATAAAATGTAATACAGAGTAAAAAAAGCATAAATATATGCTTTGATTGTATCCGCTGCCAAAATTGTTCAGTTATTTCTGTACCATTTTTCACAGCAAGCGATTGTACAACACGAATTATATCTCCCCCAGAAGTACCGACCTCTCAGACACATACACCCTATTCAAAGACTGGATTATAATACCCCCCCCCCCCCCCCTATGACATAAGAACATAAGAAAATGGGAGTCTGCAGAAAGCCGATTGGCCCACACAAGGCAGATCCCTCTCACACCCAATCTCAATTACAAGGCCTAATTATAGGCCCAGCTCACTAATACTATGAGGACCGACCTCACCAAAACGGTCAGAGGTCAGAAAACGGGGGTCTGCAGAGCGCAGATTGGTCCTCACCCGGCAGATCCCCCTCACACCCAAGGGATAGGAGTTCTCGAAAAGAGGCTGCAGTCCTAACGTTGCTCTTGACTTACAGTGTGCTGGCTTAATAATCCAGAAGGGTTGATAGCCTCTGAAGTCCTATTTTAACTAAGAAGAGGCTGCAGTCCTAACGTTACACTTGACTTACAGTGTGCTGGCTTAATAATCCAGAAGCGTTGATAGCCTCTGAAGTCCTATTTTAACTAAGAAGAGGGTCCAGTCCTAACGTTACACTTGACTTACAGTGTGCTGGCTTAATAATCCAGAAGCGTTGATAGCCTCTGAAGTCCTATTTTAACTAAGAAGAGGCTCCAGTCCTAACGTTACACTTGACTTACAGTGTGCTGGCTTAATAATCCAGAAGCGTTGATAGCCTCTGAAGTCCTATTTTAACTAAGAAGAGGGTCCAGTCCTAACGTTACACTTGACTTACAGTGTGCTGGCTTAATAATCCAGAAGCGTTGATAGCCTCTGAAGTCCTATTTTAACTAAGAAGAGGCTCCAGTCCTAACGTTACACTTGACTTACAGTGTGCTGGCTTAATAATCCAGAAGCGTTGATAGCCTCTGAAGTCCTACTTTAACTAAGAAGAGGGTCCAGTCCTAACGTTACACTTGACTTACAGTGTGCTGGCTTAATAATCCAGAAGCGTTGATAGCCTCTGAAGTCCTATTTTAACTAAGAAGAGGCTCCAGTCCTAACGTTGCTCTTGACTTACAGTGTGCTGGCTTAATAATCCAGAAGCGTTGATAGCCTCTGAAGTCCTATTTTAACTAAGAAGAGGGTCCAGTCCTAACGTTACACTTGACTTACAGTGTGCTGGCTTAATAATCCAGAAGCGTTGATAGCCTCTGAAGTCCTATTTTAACTAACTAACTAAAACTATGACACCCCATAGTAGTATAACACCCCTATTATATACAAAATAACACCCCTATGTTTCTATACGCTCCTACATCCAATAATAAGCTATTCAATCACTATTTCAGAAGCTCCTAAATGTAACCAGTCTATCATTTTATTCTATTATTTGTTCTATTTATCTATTTTTTGTCTTTATTTCATTTCATTATTATTGTATTCTTATTTTTGTTTTCCATTGCATCGTTATAATTTTCTAAGCATACTCAACTACGCCATCAATTAATAATTCAAAAGCTCCTAAATAAAACCAGTCTATCTATGCAAGTCAATAAATTAGCCAATAGGGAAGCCCCAGTAAGAGGTCATGACGTCTGCTTCCTAGAAAATAGACCCCCCCCCCCCACACTTGCTGCATTTGGATTTATATTTTTACCTTTTGGTCTTTTTTTTGCTTGGGCAGTTCTTGACTCGAGTAAACAGTAGTGGGTAAGTGAGTAGGGTATGTTAAATAAAGGTGTGGGTGGGTGGGTGGGTGGATAGGTGGAGGGGTTTGTGTAGGTGGTGGTGTGTGTGTGGGTAGAGGGGTTTGTGTGGGTGGGTGGATAGGTGGAGGGGTTTGTGTAGGTGGAGGGGTTTGTGTGGGTGGGTGGAAATGTGTGTGTGGGGGTGGAGGTGGGTGTGTGGGTGGAGGGGTTTGTGTGGGTGGGTGGAGGTGTGTGAGTGGGTAGGTGGAAACATGTGTGTGTGGGTGATGGATTGGTGGAGGTGGGTGTGTGGAGGGGTTTGTGTGTGTGTGGGTAGGTTGGTGATGGTGTGTGTGTGTGTGTAAGTGTTTGACATGTGCAGGACACTTGCGTATGTGCAACCGTATGTTTTTGGTGTGTGAAGTAAGTGTGCATATGCGCAATTTGTGTGTGTATGTTTTTTATTCACGTTATATGTGTGCCACCATACATATGCCTGTGAGAGCGTGTAAGAGTATTTGTGTAAGCGTCTGTAAGTGAGTATATCTTTTTTATATATCCCGTGTATAAGCAAGTTCCACAATGAAGTTATCATTGGTCAGTTTTGGAGGTGTAAACGACCATGAGTAAAGTATGTTAGGAATATATTAGTCTGGCCATGAGGGGGGTGTTTGGTGCTGTACTGTATACTGACTCTCTCTCACACACACAACACACGCATACACACACACACACTCTCTCTCACACACACACATAAACACCCACACCCACACTCTCTCTCTCTCTCACACATATGTATACACACATACACACACACCCTCACACACTCTCTCTCTCTCTCGCTCACACACACACATACATATACACACATACACACACACATTCGTCTGGCCATGAAGAGTGTGTGTTTGGTGCCTATACTGTATACTGGCGCTCTCTCTCTCTCACACACACACACATACACACTCAGAAGCCACACATATACACACACACACACACACTCTCTCTCTCACACATACACACTCAGAAGCCACACATACACACACTCTCTCTCTCTCTCACACACACACACATACACACTCAGAAGCCACACATATACACACACACACACTCTCTCTCTCTCTCTCTCTCACACAAACACACTCAGAAGCCACACATACACACACACACACACTCTCTCTCTCTCTTTCACACACACTCTCTCTCTCTCACACACACACACACACACACACACACTGTTTTCCGTGTTGGTGTACGTGTTTGAAGCCAGTAACATAAAGGTCTTGTGTGTGTACTAAGACTAAATAGCTAGTTTCGTAAGTACACACACACACACACACACACACTCTCTCTCTCTCTCTCTCTCACACACACACACACACACACACTGTATTCCGTGTTGGTGTACGTGTTTGAAGCCAGTAACATAAAGGTCTTGTGTGTGTACTAAGACTAAATAGCTAGTTTCGTAAGTGCATATAGACACACACCTTCACCTATACTAATTCATATATATATATACATTGTCTGTCAGGAACATATGTACAGTATATTTATAATGTTGCTTAACCCTCACAGTACCGGTGACGTCATTTATCAGTGACGTCCTTTTAATCTTACTCTGGCCACTAGTAGACGATTTTATTGAGTTTAAAAATGGCCTCCAGCAATTAACAGGCTTCGAACTATCTCACTTAACCCTTTCTATTACCACAGATCCTCCTTAAACTGCACACAACCGTCTAAACATAGCAATCATATAATGAAAATGACGTCCTCAGTACAGGAGAGGTTAATTAATATTCGCTAACTTCCCTAGTTACCAGGATTTGGAACTAGCATTTGGTGACCTGGCTTGCTTACCTTACTGATTGGCTGCAGGTTATTCTTATATTATTATATTCCTCAAAGGGGTTAATTCCCTCAGGCAAATTTGGAATCCTGCCAAAATTAATCACTTCCAATACTCTTCACTAACGAGAAATTGCCAAAATATCTAAAATTTACCCAAAAAATGGGGCGAAATGTCTTAAATTCGTCAAACTAGTGGGGCAAAGCTTAAGGGGGAAGAGAGACTACTGCTTATCTCTCCTTTTCTTCCACATTCCTTTATTTATATGTATATTGTATATGTAGTAACTATGTAGTAACTCTATGTAATTATATATAATTATGTAGTAACTCTATGTAATATATATGTAGTAACTCTATGTAATATATATGTAGTAACTATGTAATATATATGTAGTAACTCTATGTAATATATATATATGTAGTAACTCTATGTAATATATACCTAGTAACTCTATGCAATATATATGTAGTAACTCTATGTAATATTTATGTAGTAACTATGTAATATGTATGTAGTAACTCTATGTAATATTTATGTAGTAACTATGTAATATGTATGTAGTAACTCTATGTAATATTTATGTAGTAACTCTATGTAATATATATGTAGTAACTCTATGTAATATCTATACAATTCTATGTAAATCAGCCTTGCAGCTCCTGACATGACGGTGGCAAGGATCTGGCTGGGTCATTGTTTAACTTTACCTCTTTGTTTGTACCCCTTGTTTCATTGGGACTTTCCCCCTCCTCCACCCTACTCCTATTATTATCCATTGTCTTTGCTTCCTCCTCCTCCTCCTCTTCTCTCCTCCTCCTCCTCCTCTTCTCTCCTCCTCCTCCTCCTTCTTTTTTTATCTTCTCCTCCTCCTCCCTCTCTTCTTCTTCTCTCCTCCTCCTCCCATATTCTTTTTCTTCTTTATTCTCTTCTAAAAAAAAAATAACTTCTTCCTAATTAGCCTATATGTTTCTTCTTCTTCTTCTCAATTTAATAGACTTTATATAAGGAAGTTAGAGCTATAGATGTCGACATTTAGCAAATTATTACCAACAAAAATCTGGTTGTAATGCGTTTATCAACACTTAAAACCCCATTCAACATTCGTTTTACCATCAGAAACCTACATGATTATTATTAATATATTTGTGTTTAATAGCGACGTTTACGGCTCCAACTTCTTTACAGCCTGAAACTCGCAAGTGATCTATTCGATGATGCATTTATATATACATAAAATCAAATTCAGCATACTTCTTATCCATCAGAAACCTACACTATCATTGCATTTGTGCTTCTGTACCGTCGACATCCTCTTTATTTTAATCTGGCTACTACTAATTGATTTTATTCGGTTTAGGAAGGATCTCTAGCAATTATAAAGTTGAATCAACCCTTTTAACTACCACAGACCACTCTTACACTTCACAAAATAGTCTAAATATACCTGGAAGAAAATTTAAAAGACGTCGCCGGTACAGAAGGAGGGGGTAATATAGATGTTTACGGCTCCAACTTCCTGAAACTCGCAAGTGGTCAATTCTACGATGTACAGACAAACAACACATGACGTCACGGAGGTGAGAAATTGGGAGCCCCCCCCCCCCCCTCCCCCTTACCGAGGTGGTTTCTTGAGGTCAGTTACTTGGAAGGCATTGAATTCATTACACAAAAATCAAATCTCAAGAATTCGTATATATATGTACCCGGTATATATATATATATACAGTATATACTGTATATATATTATCTTTATTTTTGTTTTATTTTTTATTTTAGTTTCCTCCCTAGACCTCCATCGAGCTTAAGAAAATAAATACCCCCCAAGACCCTCCTTCGAGATAAATTTGTACATTTTTCGGTCGGGTTCATCCTAAATTGTAGTCTCGCTATCGCTCGCCAGTAAAACAAATCGACACCTAATTGTCAAGAAAGGTCTTCAAATTGACAACAAATTAGGATGAAAGGTTTTAAAATCGCCAAACTAAGGGGGCAAATGTCTTAAAATGTCAAAATCAATGGGCTAAACATGAGGGAGAAGGGGTTGGTAAATTAAGACTCCTCTTCCGGGGGTGGTTCCTTAAGGGGAGGTTTTTAGTTGATTCCCTAGACTTCCATCAATCTTAAAATTACTCTCCCTAGATCCCCTTTCAAGATAAATTTGTACATTTTTCGGTAGAAAAATGTCCCGGCCGTAGGCCGGTTCCCCTTAAATTACAGGCTCGCTATCGCTCGCCAGGACACCTAAATGGCACGAATGGTCTTAAAATTGACTTAAATGGGGCGAGGGTTGTTAAAATCGTCAAACTAATGGGGCGAACGTCTTAAAATCTCAAAAGCAACGGGGCTAAACATGAGGGAGAAAGGGGTCCAGAAACAAATCCTCCAGGTGGAAATCTCCCCTTAAGGTCACTTTCATGGAAGGCATTCAAAGACTTAAGTGTTGGTATAGGAGCCGCTTAGCTCTTTCTATCAAATGACGTAAATTAGATTGTTTCGTTCCATTAGTTTGGCGATACTAAGACCTTTCACCTCATTCAGGTGTCGATTTTGTTTTCTTGGCGAGCGATGGCTAGCCTGTAACTTGAAGAAATCGGCCTTCGGATACTGAGCCCCCTTGACAGCTTTTGCATCATAGGTGGTGTGAATCCTCCGGCAATTTGTTCATTTTTTCTTTAATATAAATTTTATAATGAACACACAGACACATAGGCTACTTAAACCTACACACACACAAACACACACAAACCTACACACATCCACACAAACCTACACATACACACATCTCCATCTGTCATTGTTTGAACTATAAACAAACCCCTCAACACCCCCCACCCTCACTATCCTCCAATAAATAAAGAACTAAGGAGAGGGTGAAGGGGGGATAGTAAGGGCCAGGGGGAGAGGTCAGCCCAGTATATATATAAGGCCCAGCCCTCTCTCCTCACTACACCATAATCACTCCAGTCCCCCAGTGCTCAACCATCCTCCTTCCTGCAGTCATGGTAAGAGAGAATTAAGGGAAGTTTTTTCTGGTCCCTCTTCTTCCTCGTGTTTAGCCCCATTAGTTTTCAGATATTAAGACGTTCGGCTCATTCGTTTGATGGTTTTAAGACCTTACGCTCCCATTTCTTTGTCAATATTAAGACTTTTCGTGACATTCAGGTGTCGACTTTTTCCTGGCGAACGATAGCGAGCCTGTAATTGTGGAAGAACTTGGGTTTTTTTTTTTTTTTAATTAAGCTTGATGGTGGTTTAACGAGGAAACTCAAAAATATATTAATATATAAATACATAGACCAATAAAACAAAAAACCAAGCACTATATACCGTAGTCTATTCGCTGTAAGTGGGCGAGAAATCATGACCTCTAACCTCTGTATAACTAAAAAACGACTAGAGTAATCGAGCTAATATGTCTACCATTTGGGAAGAGTCAGTCAAGGAATAGATGTGGAAATGTACAGCCAATTATGTTCTAGCCTTTTTGAGTTACAGAGGATAGAGGTAGTGATTTCTCGCCTACTTACAGCGAATAGACTATAGCCTCTTATTCAAATAGAATATAATTTAGTTAATTTCCGTTTTCGCTAACCATTATATATCTTGCCTGCACAGAAACCCTATCTGATCCTAGCTGTGGCCTGCGCAGTTCTTCTGGCATCGGTACAGGCGGGCAGGCACAGACTTGGAGGTAAGCTAAAGTGTTTTTTTCTGGACCCCTTCTCCCTTCATGTGTAGCCCCATTAGTTTTGAGGTTTTAAGACGATCCACCCATTTAGTTTGGCGTTTTTAAGACCTTTCACCCCATAATGTTGTCAATTTGAAGACCTTTCGTGCCATTTAGGTGTCGTTTTTTCCTGCAATTTAGGATGAACCAGGCCGGGGAATTTTTCTACCGAAAAATGTACAAATATATCTCGGAGGGGGGTCTTGGGGGTATTTTTTTAAGCTTGATGAAGGCCTAGGAAGCAAACTATTTTACTTCCATATAATATAAAATCATGGAATGTTTACAAATGTATGTGCCCAACTGTACTTGTAATTTTGTTTTGTATAATTTTCCTGAATAATTTAATTCGGTCTGCTTCTCTAATTAATCTAAAGTTGAAATAATTAACACACTGTTTAAACAACTATAAATAA
Source organism: Paralithodes platypus (assembly GCA_032716605.1). Classification (NCBI taxonomy): domain Eukaryota; kingdom Metazoa; phylum Arthropoda; class Malacostraca; order Decapoda; family Lithodidae; genus Paralithodes; species Paralithodes platypus. The sequence goes on from CM064571.1 coordinate 19,204,590, forward strand.
ATATTATAGATATTATTATTGTTCTCTTTTTTCAGGTGGTTTTGGTGGAGGCGGAGGTGGAGGTGGAGGTGGAGGGTTTGGAGTAGGTGGAGGCTTCGGTGGTGGAGCAGGAGGTGGTGGAGGGTATGGAGGGGGAGGGGGCCTGGGAGGTGGTGGAGGGATAGGAGGAGGTCTGGGAGGTGGTGGAGGGATAGGAGGAGGTCTGGGAGGTGGAGGAGGTCTGGGAGGTGGAGGAGGTCTGGGAGGTGGAGGAGGTCTGGGAGGTGGTGGAGGTAACGGAGGGTGCTCAGGTGGTCACGGATGTGGAGGAGGAAGCAGTGGAGGCTCTGGAGGTGGATTCGGAGGCAATCACGGTGGAGGTAAGAACACGAGGCAGAACCCTTGTACAGCCAATCCATGTACAGTAGTCCATATAATTACCCACTAAATTTGAAACTAAAAAGATAATATTACAAAGATAAATAAATAAGCCAATAAATTCGCCCATCCCCCCTAACCCCTTGTATTCAGCTTAGGAAGGACGTCTACCGATTAACAAGCTACATACTCTCTCAACTCGTCCTTATAGCTATCATGTATCCTTCCTAAGCTTCGTAAAGTGGTATAAACGTAGCTGGAATCACATATATACAACACCGGTGCAGATGAGGTTAATGGGCTCAGCCTTAAGGGTCACCTGCTCTTTTTATCTTTCTCTCCTTTTTTCTCTTTCTCCGACTTGTATCCATTTGGCCCCATCCAGCCAACTGTTTTAAGACGTTTATCCCCATCCAGGTGTCGATTTCTTCCTGGCGAGCGATAGCGAGCCAGCATTGTATGGAGAAATCCGGCTTCGCCGGAGAAATGTTTCTATCGAAAAATGTACAAATTTAGCTTGCTGTAAAACAAAAATATATATATGCTGGCTCGCTACCGCTCACCAGGAAAATATTGACACCTGGATGGGGGTAAACGTCTTAAAACAGTAGGCTCAATGGGGCCGAATGGATATAAGTCAGGGAAAGAGAGAAAAGGAGAGAAAGATAAAACAAAAGCCGGTGACCCCCTTAATAAAACTGTATTATAATGTACCTGTTTTGACTTGACTTGGTGTGTTCCACATTTCCAGGTAGTGGATGTTCCGGCCGTGGATGTGGAGGAAGTGGAGGTGGACAGATAGGTGGAGCTGGAGGTGGATACGGAGGTGCTGGTAGTGGTGGTGGTGGAGGAGGACATGGAGGTGGTGGTGGTGGTGGATTGGGAGGCGGTAACCATGGCAACGGTGGAGGCTGCCATAGTGGAGGATGTGGTGGAGGGAATCATGGTGGTGGTGGTGGTTTCGGTGGAGGTGGTGGTGGAGGACTTGGTGGTGGTGGCAGCGGTGGATGTGGTGGAGGAAGGAACTGTGGTGGTGGAAGCAGTGGTGGTGGTGGATTTGGTGGTGGTGCTGGTGGAGGAGGTAAGATTTGTTGATGTTATTGTTCATATATATACATCTAACTGTGTAACCCCCCTTCTCTCTCTCTAGCTAACTTTTTTTTTATGTCTGACAAAGCAATCAATCACTTATTTGTATTTTTATTGTATTCCATCTCAAAGGCACCACTCTATCGCCTCCTTTCCAGAAAACCATTTTATCATGTGGAAAGGTTCGTGAATAATATCTTGATTTTTTGTTTTTTTCTCATCAACTAAAATATTTAATAGAAATAACTCAAACATACAAGATGCGGTAAGCCGACTCTGTTATTGGCATCAATTAACTCCAAAGGGGCATTTAATCGTTTGAGTATCATTGGACGATTCAATTAGGTTTTGAAAAGATCTGTGGGAGTACAAGATTTAATTAAGATAGTCTTTACCTCTTTGATTCCTACAGATCCTTCCTAAACTGAATAGCATCGTCTAATGTTAGCCAGAATGTAGTGAAGAAATATATAACTTGAAGGGTTAACTAATTATTTATATACTTATTCATTAATTTATTCGTTTCTGTTCTTTTCAGGTGGATATGGCAAATGATCCCTTAGCTCCACACAGCCACACAAGATCACCTCGTAGAGTTAAATAAATATGAAAAAATAAAATAAAATGTAGTTTTATATCTCCCTTCATTTATACACAAATAGCTGAATCTGAATATCTCTCTCTCTCTCTCTATATATATATATATATATACACACAGTATATATTTTTTTCATATATTTATTATATTGTTTTATTTATACAGCTACAATTCTAGCTTGAATGTGCTGGGTCTAGGTGGATTTTTTTGTTTAGTTTGCAGGAACTCTGGGAAGGAGTTTCTGTTAGCCTAGGGGACAAACTAAACTACTATGCTCGAAAAAGGCAAAAGCAAACACACAAATATAGCTCGAGCTGTAACTATGATAAATCGGCCTTCGGTCACGACATTTTGCTATCGAAAAATGTAGCCTACACATTTAACTTGACGGGTGTCTGGGTGGCCACTTTTTAATTTGAAAGTTAGATGTAACCTTATTGGCCATGAACCAAATATGCCGCGTACCAAAACGGCTGTTGGGCGTCGATCGAGAGGCCGCTTTGGCCGCTCGATCGACAGCCACTACCATATTAGATTATTGCATAATTGTATTGCCAGCCATGTTATCTATATCGAAAGTTAGTTATTATATAGAGATTACATAAATATTCACGTATTCTATCTTTGACTGCTTTCTTAGAAAACTGTCAATTTTAAGTAGGCCTACCCAGAGTCACCGATATAATAAACTCACCTGATGTAATTATCGTACATCTCTGTGTATTAGTACTGTAGGCCTAGGGTTATTATGTTTTTTTTTTTTTTTTTTTTTTTTTTTGTAGTTGATCCCATACTACAACATGTCCTATCATTGTAGTTATATGCAATTACAGAAAAACTAACTGAAGCCACAATTTCTACATATTATTGCATCAGCAAAACACTACTATAGCACTACTATAAATAGTTATAAGCGATAAGTATTTAGATAAATTACCATACGGTCATACTGGCAACTGACAAGTATAGCCTAATAAATGTTTCATTACATGCACAACAATAATGCAATAATAGGGAGGGGGATTCCTATAATACAATACATTATTCGTCCATGATGGATATTACAACATAAATTATTCCACCGGGATATTAAATAAGCGTACATTGTTGACCATATACTTCGTAATTTTTTTTATACGAAAATAATAACGAACGTTCTCTTTACATTTACACCATCTTTTACACACATAATCTCTCACCAAACGTTTTGAGATCGTTCTTAGCGCAGGTTTGAGGCGCAGGTATAAACAAACATGACGCAATTTTCAGCCAATAGAAGCCCTCGGACTCTTGGGTGCTGGCAGATGGGTGCTACAGTCTGACCAATCACGCTCCAGACAACACCCGCGTCACATCCGCCCTGCTCCTCCGCCGAATACACCGATCGATCCTCCATTGTGGTGAATCTTTGGAAGAAACAGGTACGGGTGGCCCATTTTGCTTTATTATTTCCCTCCTGAAGCACTCAAACCTACAACAGATATATGTAAGTGACGCTAAACATTGTTGAGAGCAGATTTAACCTGCTAAGGCAAGTGACTGGTGCTGTTTTTAGCCTATCATCATCACTGTTGTGAACTGAAGCCCCCATTCCTACATCAACCAACAACCAACAAAATGGCAGACTTTCCTTCCTTTGACCTGTTCTCTGAGATTGAAGATCTAAGCAGTTATGTCGACGGCAAGTGTGAGGACAAGTTTGAGTTTATTAGTTTAGATGATCCCATAAATATGAATGTTGGCATCCCAAGTCATGGTATATTGGATAATGATACCGTGCTGGCTGATGTCTCCAGCAATGCCCTTATTGGGGACCCTCTGCTCAACTATTATGATCAGAATGAATTGCTCGAGCTTCAGTCAGCCTCACTTAGCCAAAACCCAGAGACTCTCATGCCAGTTTCCCTTACAGCGGACTCTCCAACACTGCCTCCCTGCGCCCCAGAAGTCGGTCGCTGGCCCAGCTCCCCGGCTCAAGAATCCTTGCTCTCCCCTACTTCAGCTCCTTTGCTATTTCCTTCAGCTACTCCGGATCTCGAGGGCAGTTTCCTCCGTGCAACAGGTCGGCGTATATCTGTCAAAACTGAGTCAAACACCAAAGCCATTCCTGTTGTCGGTGATGCCTGTAACAAAGCGACTCCTGTGCGCATAATTGTTAAGACCAAGAAAACCACCGCCCAGTCAACTGTCAAGATGGTGGCTCCTGTAACAGTTCAGAGGCCCACCCAGAGTTTGGTGAAGATCCCAAGGGCCAGTCCAGTTGTGCAAAGAAGTTCTCGGATACAGGCCATTCGATCCGGCGGCAAAATTGGTCCAGAAGCAGGCAGCAGCAGCAGCAGTAATCTCACACGGGCTACACTACGCAGCAGACAGATTTCCGGTTCCTCTTCCACTTCATCATCTTTCGAGGAAAACCAAAACCCTACCGGCCACCCATTCAGATCACTCAAATCCAGGAATATCTCGGAGTCATCTGAGGAATCGCTCACATGCCTGAGCGGTAAGCGAAAAGCGTACGAGCTGGACCCACAAAACGACCCAGCCAAGGAGCGGTGCCGCCAGAACGCCATTAGTGCCAAGAGGAACCGTGAGATTAAAAAGGCCCACATGCAGGAGCTGGAGCATCAGGTGGAGAGCATTAGTCGGGAGCGGGACGAACTGGCAGGGGAGAATGAGAGTCTCAGGGAGGCCAAGGAGCGACTGGAACAACAGGTGAAACATCTCAACAACGTCCTCCATAATCAGTCTAAACTATCTTCACTCATCGAACGGCTTGGCCCCACCAATGTTGTGCTGGGTGACGTCACCACCGGTGCGTGTGAGGAGCAAATTGTCTCCAGTGGTATGTGTCTACATGTTGATGGTGATCAAGCCACCATAGAGTATTGCTCATATTGTGCCAAAAAAGCTGGCAAGAAGTTGCATTTGTGAAAAGAGCTCAAGAGAAAGGCAAAATAAAGTTGTATAAATATCATATTTGCCAGTGGTGCTCAAGCTTTGATTATGCTCTTGAAAATGTTTATAAGGAAGGGCTACTAACAGTGATGGCCTTGGGTGACATTTCAGTTCTGACAATTATATTAATTATAGTTCCACATATTATATAGGCCTAGCCTATCATCATCAGCCGATTATAAAAAAAAAATGAAATAATACCCGGTGGTAATTTTATATGATTTGGTATACTACTGGTAGGCTACTATTAACTGATGACCTATGGGGTACCAGTAATTAGTTGAATATGGCATTATGCTTATATTTATGTCTGTAACTTCTCTATTTTGTTTAATAGTGGCGTGCTGACAGCTGTCTTGTCACCCAGGACTATCATTAAGAGCCTAGTTGAAAAGAATGATTGAAAATGGCATGTAAATTGTTCTACAAAGTATTTTAGTTCCATATCCAATCTGTTTTCTTGTGTCAGGCAGAATTCATCTCATTATGTATGATGTATTATTTGGTATTAGGACTTTCTCCAAAGCTGTGCAATAAATGGTAAGGTCTTATTATGGTTAAACGTTCGTGTATGCTTAGGTACTTAAGAATGGTTGTTTTTCAATAGAGTGTATCATTAATCACTGACACTGTATCTCCATAAGAAATGTAGAGGAAACACTTTAGTGTATTGTTTAAGAAATGTATAAATTGTGAAACAGTTATGCGTCTCAGTTTAGGAATGTAACAAATTGTGAAACATTGTATATTTCCCCTTTTTGTGTCAACTTGTGTTACGCTTCTGTCTTTTTCCCCCACAGCCAGCGGGAGGTGACGTGACGCGGAGGCTGCTGAACCACAGCACCGGAGGGATGGGAACGCCCCTGATCCTGTTACGGGACAGGGGCAACCCGTCCCTACCGCTCCGTTCTAGCCCTGCCTCTGTCCCCCCCCTCTTGGTAAGCATCACAGGGTATCATGATATTCTCAATGCCATGAATGCAGAAATGTATACCCATTTGGTAAAAGAAGTTTTTATTAAGCGAACAAGACAGTTTTGACTTTTTAATTCCTTTCCAGGTGAGTCGAGACTCAAAACTGTTACCTTTGCCTTAGTCTGAACACTTTATTTTTTATATGGGTATAATATTCTGCATCACATAGTGTATGTGTGGAATGAGACACTTGGTCATTCAAATATATTGACCTCTATGTGTGGAATGAGACACTTGGTCATTCAAATATATTGACCTCTTTAACCCGTTGACAAAGGTTTTATATTAAATTTTATAATCTTGCTACCGTAACTTAATTTTATTCAGCTTTGAAAGGAGCTCTCCAAGTTAAGTTAAAGCAATAAATTCCGGTTGCTTGATTGAAGTAAAAGGTACATCAGACAGGAAGGGGTTAGACACAGGAATAAGCTTACATCACTTTTCCCTTATTGAATTCAAATAGGAAGGGAATAGGTTAAATAATTAATTTCCTCTGCTTGAATGAACAATTTTGTACTGTATTGTATTTTAATTCAACGTAATAGAGTGGGACAGCAGGAACCTTTGTCGGCCAGAGTGGACAAAAGGGTGCTGTGCTGGTATGGACATGTTGAGCGAATGGAAGATGAAAGGCTTACAGAGAGTATAAGTGAGTCAGATACAAGGGGAGGTAGAGGGGTAGGAAGACCTACATTGAGATGGAGAGATTGTCTTGTACAAGCGTTGCAAGATAGAGAAATAGATCGGGCAAGAGAAGTGGTAATAAATAGGAATGAATGGCGAATGCTTGTGAACAGGTGAGTGATAACACGGTCGTTTGGGAAAGGGGGTCGGGCGTCAGTTGGGACTAGACAATAGTCCGTCAGGCGCCTGGCCCGGGAAGCCTGTGTATATGAAGGGTCATGCCTGGATGTGAAGTGGGCGGGCATTGTGGTGTGTCTGCTGAGACCGGAACCTCTCTGGGAGGTGTGGGACTGGGGAAATGCTGAAGGCCCCTAGTGATCCTGGGTGTCTGGGGCTTCACTTAAGCGACCTAGATGTGTGTGAATATATATTTTGTATGTTGTGTTGCCCCTGTTCGGGCTCTCTCTTGAGTCGGCCACCCCCAGCTATGGTGTAACATACGTTTTAATTCAATTCACCCTAGATTTACTCTTTAAATATGTTGGATTACCAATCTGTGACCTGTATAATTATATAATATTGATAATTTTTTACACTTGTATTCCTAGTTTAGCCTATAAACAAATATGTATTCTTCATAATTTACCTTTTCCCCTTTTTGTTAGTTTAAGGGGAGATTTCCACTTGAGAGATTTTTTTCTGGATCCCTTTCTCCCTCATGTTTAGCCCCATTGAGTTTGAGATTTTAAGACGTTCGCCCCATTAGTTTGACGATTTTAAGAAATTTCGCCCTATTTACGTCACTTTTAAGATTTTTCGTGCCATTTAGGTGTCGATTTTTTCCTGGCGAGCGAAAGCGAGCCTGTAATTTAAGAGGAACTGGCCTTCGGCCAGGATATTTTTCTACCGAAAAATGTACAAATTTATCTTGAAAGGGGGTCAAGGGGGTATAATTTCAAGCTTGATGGAAGTCTAGGAAACGCACTCAATACCTCCCCTTAACAATACAGCATAATGTTTTTATGTCCAAGTGCAGAAATACTTAGTTACAAACTATAATATGAAAATGTTATTGTAGCCATTAATTTTGATTTTTTCATGTTTTACCATCCAACCATTTTGATTATTAATAATGACTTTCACCTGTATTATCCATGTACAGCCAGATTCAAGAGTTTCTGAGTTATTGTAATACCCGGTAATAATAATAATACTTTATTCCTGTCTCAAAAATACACTTGAATAAGTCAACTCTACGTGTACTTTGGTTGGTTCATATCTTATAACTACTGTATTCAAGATATACAGTACTGTATGTAGATTAAAAAAATAGAAAATCTTTAGTATTTTTAATATGAAGCGGTTAATCTAGACTAGTGATTTTTTTTTTTTTTTTTTTTCTATGTGATTGAGGGAGGCAAAAGGCATAACTGCCTATAGCGAGTGCCTCCCCCATAGTTGAAAGAGTGACAGGGCCAAAATCAAGGGACGTTCGAGCCAAAATGCCCCTCTTTAACTGTTAATGTTTGTTTTCACTTATGGTATATGATAAATGTGTATTCTCTGGAATTATAAAAAATTTCACGAAGGAACTTTTGAATCTGGGCGTACAACATAAGCTTCATTGAACTTTTTTTGTGAACCACTATATTGGAAAAGTCCTTTTAACTTACAGCCTCAGTCCTGGTGACCAGCCACTCATCTCGCCTCTAAAGTTAAGTATGGTGGGTGAGTTATAACAAGTCAGTCAAATACTTAGCCATGCATATATTATTATTAATTTATTATCAATATTTCTATTAATTTACATGTACCTGAATCTAATTTTTGAGATTATTTCACCTAAGTACTTTTGATTTTAAGTAATACCTGCTGGTATAAATTAAAGAGAAGTGTTCCGGGCACTTTGGCTTAATCTTTCATGACATCTACTGGGTAACCTGGAAATGTCTTGGACGAGTGGCTAAAATGCTTCATATTCCTATCTTTAATTTTTAACTTCCAAGTTTTATTTGTACTGTATATATATTTTATTTTACATATGGTATGTATACAACAAAATTAATGTGCAAGTATTAATCTTTCTCAAAGTGTAAAGCAGTGTTTGCCCTGATAGACTGTACTTTATGTATTTAAACTCAATGTTCTACAATAATTCATCAACATTATATTCTAGTACACCGGTACTGTATTAGTAACTCCCTGGGTGTTGGTAGATTACTTAACCATTATTTATTCTTAGTTTAGGAATCTTGGTAGTTATTTTGGTGTGGATACATAATATTGAATTTGATTTGTAGATTTAATTTTAAATACTCCGTTCCCACCCGGAAAAATTACTTGTATTGCAATATTTAACACCGTATCTATAGGTAGGCCTCTCAGTTTAGCACTGTATACAATTTGTTACCATCTTTATTGTTTAATACTAAAACAAATTGGAGGGCATCTCTGGGAGGATTTCAATATCTTGTAAACCTGTCAGTTCTCAGAACAGTAATGTACGCCACAGATGTTTTAGGACTTATAATGTGTTTGCCATTACAGTATTTACATTTTTGTCATTAATATATATTTTTTTGATCAGATATATCACTGTTAATATCAATTGTCTTACTACTTTGATATCCTGTTAACCAAAACCTTTTCATTGCAGTTGTTTTAGTAATATATATGAGTGAAGAATCTGATGCACCCAGGGTAGTAGGTATTGGCTCTGTTCACCTTGCCTCCTGGGACTTGCTGCCAATTATTTTGCTGTAATAATCAGATAATTTCTTTTCTTATTTTTTCTGTATTCATGGTTTTGCGAGATACTAATGTTGTTACTGGTATCAGGATATTCTGCTTAAGGGTAGATGGGCCGTTTTTTTGGTCTATTAATTAATTTATGTCTTAGTTTCTTCCCTAGACTTCTATCAAGCTTAGAAAACACCACCTTTTAAGATAAATTTGTAAAATTTTCGGTAGAAAAATGTGCCGGCCAAAGGCCAGTTCCTCTTAAAATTTCAGGCTTGCTATCTCTTGCCAGGAAAAAAATTGACGCTTAAATGTCACAACAAAATGGGGCGAAAGGTGTTAAAATTGCCAAACTAATAGGCTGAATGTCTTTTAATCTAAAAACAAATGGGGCTTAACACGAGTGAGAAAAGGGATCTAGAAAAACGACATCCCCCCTTAATGCATCATCCTCTTTAACTTGCCCAAATTAATTTATTCTGTTCTCTGCTAATTATTTATTGAGTTTCTATAGAATTGTATATATTACTGTATCCCTTTTGCGTATACAGTAGATTATATAATGTTTGTGGCAGCAATTTCCACGGTGGCAGGTCATCCAGAGTCCAAGGGAATTTGACATCAGTGAATTCGTCGACTGGATGATTTTGGTTTGTGTTTGAGCTTGATTCCCCACATAGAAAAACAATCTGTTATCATCTCTCATTATCAAATATTTTCAGTTGGTTTCATCTAGCAGGACTAAATATCCGTGGTTAACTGGCGATTTATTACGTTACACAAAAAGTAGTTTCGTGTCTCAGGGAAATAAACTTTACTTGACCTGAATAAGACCACTATATGTGAAGGACCAGTTTATTGATAATGATTGGTAGATAGTTGCTCAGTAACCTGAAGAAGCTATCTGCGAAATGTCACTAAAGTTCTCCACCCTTAAATGGTGATTCTCTTCATTATATACATGCACAAATTTAAAGATTCCGTTCTCATGTCATAATGGCGGCGTTCCAGGCAGCCCTGTTCAGAGCTGCTTCACTGGTCAGGTTCTTTGATTTAAAATCAGACCGCAAGATCTGATCCCACATCTTTCTTGGTCTGCCCCTTGGTGCAGCTTCCATGTTCAAAGTTCATTTAAAAATTAACTTAGCCTGTCGGTATTTTGTAATTTCTTTATCATTTTAGTCATTTCATCCCAGCTACAAAATCTTCCAGTCTACGTATCTTTCTGAAGCCAGGGACATTCTACATGGCTAAGTATTTGGTGGTAAATGTTTGGATGGTAATTTATTAAAGGTATTTATTTATTGGAGAGGGTTTCAAGACCATTTAAAGCATTGTATTTATCTGTATATACTATTTCATCATCACCATTATTATCATTTATTTATTTTTGCAATAAAATAGAAAATGTTATGAAGTTCTTTGCTTTTCTTTCCTCAAATTGGTATTGATTAACCTTTGGTACGATGGCGTAAGTTTCATATTCTGGTTACCATTAGACTGTTTTCTTTAGCTTATCTACTTCTAGGACTCGCAGGGGTAAATACGATCTCCATAGACCCTCTGAGTAACATAGTTTCTTCTTAACCCGCTGAGTGCCAGCCAATTTTGATGGTGTGCTTCTGCCAGTGCCAGAGTTTTTTTTGTTTTGGCTAAATCTATCAAGTTGGGAGAGAAAGGAAGGATAATGGTAAAAAAAACACTCCCCTCGCCAGAAATCAGGTCCCCGATGGTCCCGAAAGTAGCTGAAAAGACACTATAGACTACAGAGACTTTTATGGTATCGGAATGTATGGGTGGGAGGCAGAAGGGTAAGGGACTTGTCACACAAACATGGAACAGAATGGTGCAGTCATTTCGCCGCCACAGATTTTCCTTTTTTTTTTCCTTCTGACGGGACAGACAGTCAGCGAGTGGGTGGGAGGAGGGATTTGGGATTTTTGTGGTGGGTAGCCAAAAGGGTAAGGTACATGTGGTAAAAATATGAAAGCCATAGGTGCAGTCGTTTCGCTGCTACGATTTTTTTTCGGCGAGGACGTATATATACGTCCCTGGCACTCAGCGGGTTAAGCTGCGTAAAATTGTTTTACTTAGTCGGAATCAGAGGTAGAAAGACGTCGTAGGGCTGAAGCGGTGAATTAATTGTTTTCATTGGAGGTGTTTGGTGTTGTGGTGAAATTAATAATATACTGTATAGATTAGGAAGGACCTTATGAAGTTACAAGGATGAAGAATAGTCTACAAATTTATTAATAATGTCCCATACTTCCCAAGCTGAATGAAATAGTTTGAGGATAGTAAATATTTATAGTAATTGTTCGAGCCAAATCATAACTGAAAAAATATATTGAATTTCTAACACAGTAGTAGCATAAGTATGGTAGTTAACATGTAAAACTTGCATACTTACTTGGTTTACTTGGGTTGATTCCGTCCTCTGTAGACGCTGCTAAGGTGGGCCTCCGCAGCGGCCAGGCAGCTCTGCTTCTCGGGTGTTTCGCTGGCTTGTCAGTGAGTTGGTTGCAGTGCTGGGGTATCCTGGTATAACAAACCAAAAACCAGAATCTGGATGATATAAAGACAAACATAAAAATAACTGGAAATAGCATATTGAAGAATTAGCAAAATAATATTGAATACAAAAAACTTCATAATTATGTAGCCTACGCCACTATATGGGACATTCAATAATAATCGATATGAATTTGTGCATTTTTTTGGGTTGAAAAATGGCCTGTTCCACTTATATTGTAAGCTCACCAGGTAATATTAATGCCTAAAGGGTACCAAAGTTTTTAAAATCTCCAAACTAATGTGCCAAAAGGTCATAAAATTGCCAAACTGATGGGGCGAACATTTTGAAATCCCCTAACTAATAGGGCTAAACTTAAGGAAAAAGAGGGTCCCGAAAAAAACATCCCTTTAACATACTTTTTTTTTTTTCTATGTGATTGAGGGAGGCAAAAGGCATAACTGCCTATAGCGGGTGCCTCCCCCATAGTTGAAAGAGTGACAGGGCCAAAATCAAGGGATGTTCGAGCCAAAATGCCTGGACACACGGAGTTTGAAGCAATTTAAGTCATAGGAAGAGGGAAAGACTGATTCTGGGAGAGAGTTCCAGAGCTCAGATGTTGAGTAGAAGAAAGTTTGAGAGTAACGTTTCACTCTTGGATTGGAGAGTTGCACAGAGTAGGGGTGGGATTGAGTTGCAAGACGGGTACCACGTGCCCTACGTAAAGGAGGTGGTATGCACTGGGATAGCTCTGAGGAACACTGATTATTATAGTAGCGAGAGAGATGCAACATTGCGGCGGAGAGAGAGAGATTGCAGAGAGTTGGTGAGTGGACGGGAGTTAATGATACGAAAGGCCTTCCTTTCAACTTTGTCTATGAGAGCGGTGTGAGAGGAACCTCTCCACACATGTGAACAATACTCAATACAAGGGCGCACTATGCCCCTGTACAGAGCAAGAAGCTGTGCAGGGGAAAAGAACCCCCTAAGGCGGTTGAGCACACCCAGCTTCTGGGAGGCTGCCTTAGCAAGACTGGTAATATGGTCTTTCCAAATGAGAGCAGAAGAAAAAGAGACACCAAGAATATTGAGAGAAGATGAAGGGTTGATTTTTGTATTGTTGAAGAATAAGGGATAGTCCGCTGAGAGATCCTGACGGGTAGATAGATGGAGAAATTGGGTTTTGGAAGCATTAAAGTTACTACAGCACCCTCCATCAGTTTCAATATACAGTATATGAAAACTTATATCCTTTGAACTTGTGATCCTACTGTACTTCGATCTGTCTTATTGTGATTATATACTTATAATGAATTGTTAAAATAATTTGACACATACTTCGTTTTTTTTAAGTGCAATGAAGCTAACCGATTACTGTATTCAGACATGGTTTTAGGATTTCGGACACCCATTCGGCAAGTGCTTTACATATGCAAGGATTATAATGTTCCACTACAGTACATTTTAATGTAAAACTTGTAAAATAAACAAACCAAAACTTGGACGAACACAGTAAAAAGACAAAAGAATATATGGAAACAACACTTTAGCAAAATAAACTGTAATTTATAAATAAAAGAACACAGTCCATCACATAGGTTGTAAATTAATACATAAGCAAGTTAATCTGTTTCCCAAGCTAATTGCACATATAACAACGCACTATTGTCACGTTCAAGAATATATTTAAATTTGTTCATTAAATGTATCGATGAGATCAATGCAGGAATATTTAGCAAAGAATAGAATACGATGCAACATTCATGGGTTGCTGTTGTTGTTCCCCAAGCTGCCTGGCCGAACAGCACCAAGGCCCCAAGCAAGGCCAAGGCCATAGCCGAGCACCCCCCACAGAACCCTCCCTGCCGACCACAATAAAGCCTGGGTGAACGAAGCCACTCCATGGCGGGGAGCTGAGGAGGGTGCGGAAACGCCCGGGAAACCAAAGCCCCACCCAGGGCCCTGTGCCCCTCAGCAATTATGAAGAGAAAGTTGAGGGGCAAAGGGAAAAATGTGACGCTTTGGCTTCCATTCTTGGTAGATTGGGAGGTCAATCCACACTTGAGATCTAGAAAATATATAAGTAAAAGGAACAGTCAGAGTAAGCTATGGGTATGGCAGAGATCGCTCAGTTCTCACTCTGATAGACCAGCCCATCACCATACATTCATGGGTTAGGGAATGTAGTAGTGTGGGTAGGACACTGCTGCACAATAGTTTGTGAAGAATGTGGTGGTTTGGTCATAGAGAATTGATAAAGATACTGGTTTGGTAATACAGGTACAGTAGTTGTAGACTTGGAATAGGCTACCGAGTGCTATAGTAGGATAACAAAAATTATAGAGCTTGAAGATCTAATTTGATTAGTCAAATGGACAACACGGGTTGGATGTGAAAGGGATCTGCCTTGTGTAGATCAACCGGCATTCTGCCGACTCCCAAGTTTCTAATGAAAAGTGGTAGTGGACAGTCTGTAGATGGAGCGACGCGGAGTTACGGGGCTTGACAAGGACTGTCCATTCTAAGACATTAAATCCCAGCAACAAGGGCACAAGGTCCGGGATGTAACACAGCACCCCATACCATTAAACACATCATAGAAGACTGCATTTCACACATACCACTTACGCCAACAACACAATCTACACTCAATGAGAGCTCTGTGGGAAAGCCCGATTGTGACCATGGCCTTCCTCAGGGACTCTGGGCTGTTCGGCCAGGCAGCTTAGGGAACAACAAGGGCACACCCTAGCCCTGTCGATCATGGATTTATGTATACAGTATACTCAAGTCCAATTCCCACCTTTTTTTTTTTGGGGGGGGGGGGGAATCAAGACAGAGCCTGAATAGGGACAACACAATAGAAAACAATGATCACACAAAGACAAAATACAACTTCACACATCTAGGTCATCCAATAAAGTGTACAGCATTAAAAACTACATCATGAGCAAGGTTATCGATGCATTTTGATTGAAACGGGAGGTCCAAAAATATTCCCCTTGGACAAAATACGGTTCACCAGGAGTGAATGTCCTATACAATAACATAGCATTAATAAATTCCTAGCACCAGGCAACAAAGGCCATATGGCACTAAAGCAGGAAACGGATAGTTAGAAGGAAAGGAACTCAAATATTGTTAAGGAGACGGAGAGAAGAAAGGAAAGCCAGGACACAGTCAACGGAAAAGAAAGGGGACTCCGAGAGGATATCGGGAAGACACGGTCGACGACCAAGGGCAAAGATGAAGGGAAAACAACGTATTCGGGCCGGAGAAAAGAGAGGACAGTCAAGGAAAATGTGAGAAATAGAAATTTGAACACCACACTGGGAGCAAAGCGGCGGAGGTGAGCAGGACATTAGGGAGGAGTGGCTAAGCCTGGTATGGCCTATCCGAAGCCGGGCCAACGCAGTCTCCCAACGGTGAACACGGTGAGAGGGGTCAGCCCAGCGAGAAACGGAGGCCTTAACAGTATGGAGCTTATTAGAGGAAAGAGAAGTCCACACGGTTTGCCAACGAGACAGAAGGAAGGCAGAGATAGCAGGATAATAATCAGAGGCGGGAATAGAAAGAGAAGATGACCTGACCGTCGCAGCAGCACGAGCGAGAACATCAACCTGCTCATTCCCACGGACACCAACATAGCTAGGCACCCAGCAAAAGTGGACAACCTTCTTCCGAGTAGAAAGACTGACTAGCCAATCTTGGATGGCAAGAACCAACGGATGAACAGCAGGGAAAGACTGCAAGAGAAGAAGGGTGTTGTACGAATCAGAAAAAAAAAGAGTAAAGGAGGAAGAAGGAAAGGAGCACACGAGACGGACAGCAAAGAAGATAGCATAAAGTTCGGCAGTCAGAATACCGGCTATAGAAGGGAGAGAATACTGATAAGAAAGAGAAATAAAAAGGATGGCAAACCAGACACCAGAAGACGAACGGGAGCCATCAGTGTAAACTGGAGTAGAAGAAGAATGCTGTGCAAGGTGTTCAAGGAAACGAGATAAAAGAACTGGGAGCGGGGTAGAGGACTTAGAACAAGGAAGAATAGGGGGACACACGGAAATACGAGGAAGGCGCCAAGGAGGACACCTACTGAGTCGTAGCGGAAGAACGTGCAAGGGGGAAAACGAAGAATGAGAAAGTAAGGAATCCATACGAAAAAGGAAAGGGGGTCGAAGGCGAGAATGAGACGGAACAGGAACAGTAGGAATAAGAGAGGTCCGCAAAGAAGGAAGCTGAAGCGACCGGGCATAGTACCGGAGGGGATCCTATACAATAAGACCGAGGACAAATTTATAATTGGGAAAGTAGTGATGACCATTATTGATAGTGCAAATACTAAAAAAACAGCTAAACTACTGTATATCCAGTATGCCTCTCTGACACTGCCCTAACCCCTTCACTGTTATGGCATTTTTATATTTTTCTGGTTAATTCGGCTAATTATCGATACTACTCACAGCTACTTCCTTATAGGCCAAAACTTGCATGTTCTCAATTATGATGGCTTAGAAATGTGTAGTACTTGAAACCACTTTTTCCATTTTCACCAATGGAGAGGTAACACTAGATGGAAACAAGAAGAAAGCGTATAGAGAGTGGTTGGGTATTAGAGGGAACGAAGATTTGGAGTCAGAAAAGAGAGAGGTACTGTACTTGGAGCAAAAGAGAGTAAGAGAAGAACAGATAAGGAATCTAAGTTTAAAATGGAGGGAGTGTAAGAAACTTCTGGAAAGAGGTCAAGAAAGTTAGGGAGGGTAGCACAGGTTGGTAAAAACTAATATGAAATAGTAAGGTGTGAAAGATAAGAATGGGCGTCTGTTGCCGAGAAACGAGAGATAGAGGGAGTATTTCAACAAATTGTTAAACGTAAGGAATGAAATGCCAGCTACCATCAGTCTAGTTTCCGATACCAGTGCAAAATGTTGCCAGAAAATTGATCATAGAATGTGGACTATAAAAGCTCTCGTGTGATACCGGCTTTATGTCGTTAATGGTGGCACTCCAGTTTTTTTTTATCTTACTATTACTTAAAAATATTAAATATAATCCTGGTTCAAATAAAGGACAGGCATAACTACTTTATAATTTTTATTATAAAAAAAACTTGGATGCAACAATAAAATGTGTCATGATTTCATAACAGGAGAACTAAACACAAAATTATAGATTTCTAAGACTTGATATGAGACCATTACACACATTCACACAATATACTGTATACACACATACAAACACTCGTACACACACACTTGCATTTGTTTCAACTTCAAACTCATAACACCGATGAACTTTCTCGTCTCTTAACCACAACAAACAAATCCCAAGTACTGTAGGTAATTTGTCCTTTCCTTCGTTAAAAACAGCATGTAGTAAGCTGTAATTAAATCAAAAATATTTCTGAGAGTGATAGTGAGAGAAAGAGGCAGAGAGAAATAACTACTATATATCACAATCACTGGCTGATTCTAATATACTGTAGCTTTGGGTAATAGGGTACCATTGAAAAGAACAAGAATTGCCAAACTCCTCAACACGTAATTTTGTTTTTAAATTAGAGGCGGGTCCCAATGGATAGACAAAGGTAAGTTTCAAACGCATAATGTTTGATACTGTAATATAGTTAAACAAAATTATCCTTACTCATGTGAATGCAGGACTCCACAATGTGTAGAGCAAAAATTCACCACATCCTAAAGAATAAGCTGTAGTGAAAGTCGTTTCACAATAATCACTCGCCACCACTTGACTCATCAACAAAACTCATTCACCCACGACACACGCTTCTTCACAAACACAGGCACCCACCACTCCATTTTCAATATCAAGTAAGCGAAAAATGCCCAAATTACAACAATAATGAGCAAGTTCGAGAATTAAAAAAAAAAAAAATCCAAATTACAAACAATAATGAGTAAGTTCTAGAAAATAACATTAAATTTTGTACTAAACCGTTCCAAACAAGTACAGTAGGCCAAAACTCTTGCACTGACCCCTGTAACTCAAAACAACTTTAAAGTAGTCAAGCTATTAGTTCTACCATTTGGGAAGGGTCAGCCAGGGAATAGGTGTGGGAATGTAGTCCATTTGCTCCAGCCCTTTTTTAGTTACAGAGGATAGGATTTATAATATCTGGCCTACCTATTTGAAACAGGGTAGAAACATAACTTCTGGTTCAAACACACACAGAAACACCCTCGAGTCACATGGCTATCTAAGCCAACTCCCAAAAATATACTTTGTAATAATTGCCAGTGCCGGCTACATTCATAATCCTCAATATGAACAAGTTAGCTACGTTGTCTTATAGAAATCAACATCTCGATCTACTTTAGGATGTGAAAAAGGTGAAAAAAAAAAAAAAAAATGCAAAGTAAATATTCCCATAGGGATGTGGCGGACCCATTGCCCGTCACTTTTGTGGCGCAGATAGCCCCTGAAGGTTGGGACTGGGAATCCCACCTCCAGAATTTACTCCCACTTTGGGATCGGCTACCCTTTTCTTCCTGATCCTCCCTACCCCTTTAACCCTCCAGCCCCGGCTATGTATTATATATATTCCCCGAAAACTGGGAGTTTTGGCCGAAAAACTTCTATCCTAGGCTACCGTATCTTTGTTATTCCGACTGCTTCCGCATTCCCAAGCGTAGATGTGTTTCTTACCTGTAGAATGGCGTTAAGTAGAGCTCTCTAAGTCAACTGGTTCAGTTGTGATGATGATTTCATTGGAGATAACTTTATGGCAAAAACAGCCACTTTACACTACTTTTCGATACTTAACAACAACATACAGGCACACACACATACAAGCGACGCACTCCTTCTTGTGGCCGGAGATGCGGGGCGTCGGTCCAGCCGGCTGTTGTTTACATGCGTCGGACCGACGCCTCGCACACAAAGCTCACAGGCTTTCAACCACTGGGCGTTCAAGAGCCCTTCCGGGTAGCTCAGGTATGCTTTTTTATGGGCGTTCAAGAGCCCTTCCGGGTAGCTCAGGTATGCTTTTTTATGGGCGTTCAAGAGCCCTTCCGGGTAGCTCAGGTATGCTTTTTTATGGGCGTTCAAGAGCCCTTCCGGGTAGCTCGGGTATGCTTTTTTATGGGCGTTCAAGAGCCCTTCCGGGTAGCTCGGGTATGCTTTTTTATGGGCGTTCAAGAGCCCTATCGGGCCTGATGGGTTGAGGGAGTGTGGGTTTGTCTACTGACGGACGACTAACTAGAATTGCATGCTAGCCAAGGATCTGAAGGTAGATTATTAAAGTTGGTAGAAATCTTTAGCTTCCGAACCGGGGATGCCGAGAAAAGATACGGCAAAGAAACGCTTCGGTGACGCAGCCTTGACAAAAGAAAATCTGGTAAACATATTCCCCCGATTACAACACCCACCCAAAATGAGCAAATCCAATTATTCTCGGCAATCACCTCCTGTACTGCATATATTTACATGAAAATACAAGAATAAAAAAGAAATTAATGCAAATTCTGATACTTAAAACATCTTGCAATCACAACCACTCAAGGGATGAATTTAACATTGTTCAAACAGACATTTTTGTGTTCCACTTTCCAGATGATTTAATTCAGCTTAGGAGAAACCTCTTGCAGTTCTAAACATACATGGAATAATGGTTCTACATGTGCACAAATCCGATTGTCTTTCACCAAACAGCAACACTTAAGAGTAAAAAAGACAGGCTCCTTAGTCATTCGTTTAGCTGTCAGTGGGGCAAAAACAGTGTCTCCATTAGTCTGAGGTCCTTCCTAAGCTGAATTATATCTGGGTGCAGTTAAATAATAATATAATGGCTCAAAATAATTGTCTAGGTTAACTCAGCTTTAACATCAGGTAACCCTTAACCCCTTCACCACAATGACCTAGTTTTCATAGCATTCTGGTTACCATTAGACAATTTTCTTTAGCTTATTGTCTACCTCTAGGACTGGAAAAGGTAAATACTATCACATTTAACCCTCTGAGTAACATAGGTCAATCATAAACTGTATAACATTTTCTAAAGTTAGCCAGAATTTAAGGCCTACAGTAAAGGGGTTAAAACTCTGATGTAATGGCACCAGTAGCTTATCATAGGAAGATGTCTAGGTTAGCAATTCTAAGTACTGTACAAGTAAAGTAAAAATAAATATGATTTAAGTGGCAACAATAATGCATCAGAGGAAAAATTATAAGAAAAGGTAGTGAAAAATGATATTAACTAAAGACACAGCAGCCAAGTGCCGAGATCAACTCCTTGTCCGTCGGAGCGAGTATGCCAGCCAGCCGTACAGTCGCCCTCGTCCAATAAAAAAAGGCCGGGGATTAATCGGAGTCGAACTTGATGGAGTGGACCTGCATATCGAGAGCCCCGCCGCAGTAGGAGCCGCGCTTCTTCTTGTTTTTCTCGTGTCGGAACCCTTTACCCTTGGTCACCCGCAGGGCCTCGTGGGCCTTCTGCCCCCACGAGCCAGAAGACCCGCGCTGCAAAGGAACAGGGGTTTAATGTTTTATGCTGGATCGATTGCTTTATAAATCTAAGTAGCATGTCTTTAACAATGTACAGTACTGTACGTTTGTGTTCTGTATGTAGGAAACGGGCCGAGAGGGATTGGTGAAAGGAGACACCAAACTGAGTAGAGTAGAGAAAATTCGAATAAAAGGACAATCATAAAAGAATGCAGGAAGCTTTGAATTGGAGGGGAGGAGGGCCCAGCAATACAAAATGAGAAGTCGTGGTCACACAGGTCTTAGTGTCTTTCTCCCATCGCGATCCATAAGCCCCGGCGCATGGCAAAGAAATACATATGAAAATGAGTCTGCAGGAAGCCGATCGGCCCACACCCAACCCCAATTACAAGGTCTAATTATAGACCCAACTCACTAATACTTTGAGGACTGAGATCAACACAGATTACGGGGTTCTGCAGAGCGCAGATTGGCCCACATCCCTATCGTTTTCGATCCTACCATATCACTCGGTAGCATATTCCACATGTCTACAACTCTGTTACAAACCAATATTTGCCTATATCTTTTCTAAAACTAAATTTATCTAATTTGAAACCATTTGTTAGAGTTCTTTCGCTATCTATCTATCTATTGCCTGACGACGTGACCCCCGAAGGGGTGGCCAGCTTCAATACATTTTTCATTTACGATGCCACTCTCCCAAATAGCCTATACCTGGAGTGAGTGGGTTCAAATTCTGGTCAGGCTACCTCTTTCCACACAAGGTTCTGAGGAAGAATTTTAGGGTTTGGAGCCTTGAGAGTAACCAGCGGGTGCCTTAAGGCAGGCTGGGGTGTTGGCCACCGATAACCAAAAAGTTAACTTCCAAAACAATGATCCGGTAATCCCAACTCTTAACTCCGATATTGATAATCATACCAATTTACTATCAGGTCATTGGAACTGATAATGATTCTTATGTTCTACAACTTTTGCAACTTTCTTTGCTTAATAATTATCAGACTATTATATTGAGTGCTCCACACGAAATGCGGTTCCAGTCTCGTCCTAATGGCGGCATTTCAGGCTACCCTTTTTCAGAGTTGCCTAACTTGTCAGGTTTTTCAATTCAAGATATGGTCTTATCCCACGTCTTTCTTGGTCTACCCCTTGGTGCAGCTCCCTCCACATAACTTTCAAAACTTGCACACACCTGTCATAACCTAGCTAGCCACTGACCCCACCCCCAGCACTGACCATATTCCCAAGTTAGCAGAATTAATTGATAAATCCCCAATGTTGACTCTTTCCAGTGCCACCAAACCCTGGTGGACCCAAACTTTACTGTAAACTCTGCACTATTCACTCATATGTTCTTAAGGCATTAGAACATAAAATCGCAAGAAACTGCACAAGGCCATGCGGCCCACACGAGGCAGCTTCCATTCACACCCAGCCCATATCATCCATACGGGAATCCAACTTACGCTTAAAGCTCTTAACTGTTCCTGAGGTAATCACTGCTCTGGGCAGTCCATTCCACATGTTAACAACTCTTTCCACAAACCAGTGGTACACAACATACACTCCTTGAGAACTTTGTGGGAAAACCCAGTCTCAGCCCTGGCCTTCCTTAGGAGCTCGGGGCTGTTCGGCTAGGCAGCCTCGGGAACGACTAACTACTGGTACTACTACTACAATAATTATAAAGCAAATTATCAATAATTTATCATTTGCTTTGCAATCTCTCTAGCACACACACAATTAGTGTGTGATTGCTAAATACATTGTACACATTGGAGAAGAGAGAATGAGGGAGAGGCAGTCCATTAAAGGTGTATAAGGAATGAGGATAGCGGAAACAAAATAATGCATTTCAGGCTTTGGATGATCTCCCTAGGCCAGGGGTTTAATGTTTATATTTGCTGTGATCTCTGCGAGTCTTCTTGTCCCGACTGAAGACGAGAACTTTGTTATAGAGCTCTTATTTGGTTCAAACTACATCAACGCGGCAACAAATCCTCATTCCCGAAATATATATATGATGACTGTTGGTGGCCAAAGAAACTGAAAAAAACTATCATCACTTCTAATTTGTATATGACAGAGCGGAGCAACACTTCTAGGACTTGAAGCAACTACAGTAGTTCAAGTCACAGACCATTATAAACATGTGAGGAAGTAGAAAGAGATAGAAACTTTAAAATATCAGTTTAAAAGCTAGACTGTTTAAAAATTATTAATATTTACCAAATTGACCACTTGCGAGTTACAGGCTATAATGAAGTTGGATCTGTAGAAATTGATAATAGAAATGCAATAATAATGTATGTTTTTTCAAGGCTAAATGGTACGTTGAATTGGGTTTTATGTATTTATAAATGTACTACGACCGTATTTTAGCTGTAAATTCTGTTAAATATCGATGTCTACAGCTCCAACTTCCTTATAGAACGAAACTCGCAAGTGGTCAATTGTGTATCTGTTGTTGGTCACTAGTAGTGCTTAGTAATGTGTGGTTGAGAACAGATGTTTATGAAGAATTAAAAATATAATTGCTTACAGCTAATGCTATGCAGACATTACAAATTTATTCAATCTGACTATCATTCTAAAGCCGGTATCAAACGAGAGCTTTTATAGTCAACATTCGATGATCAACATTTTTCTGGCAACATTTCCGGAATATTTTGCAATGGTATCAGAAACTAGACTGATGATAGATGAATTTAGGTAACATATATTTTAAATGTTGACTTCTAAAGCTACCAGACCAGTCATTATGAGTACATTTTAATTACTGTATTGTCTATTTCAGCGGCTGACATGAACTATGTAAAAAGTTACAGAAGAAAGCACCAGTGTGATACTGCTTTAACGCGTATGTACTGTACTGTATTGACCATGGTCCTGCCCTTCTAACAGTCTGTGCAAATATCTTTAGACAATTAGTACAGTACAGTAATTGGATTTTACAACATTTTACGGGCAAGTTCAGTGTATTAGCCAATTTCTAATGATTAAATTTAATGGTGATTATCTTAAAAATGTGCTTGTTGCTATGGAAGTTGAGATTTGTGTCAGGGGGAGCCGCACCAGTAAATTGTGCTAACTTAGGACAGGGAGGTAACGACAGACATTTATATATGTATAATAAAAGGGACGAATTGGCTTCATATTATGGAAAGAATGGTTTTCCATAAAATTAATGTACAGCATATCCGGAAACCCAAGGCTTCCAGTGGAGCATTTCAATTCAGACTACTTCTGCAGACTTCGGGAAAAGTCTGAAAGTGACTTTGTATTCTTATATTTCAAAATTATATTTTGCTAAAGCGTTATTTCCACATTGCAATTTTGATAAGTTATTTTGTATATTGTACCATCCCTGTTTTGGACTTCTGGACTTTTCTGTAAGTCTGAGTAATATAGTCCAGATATGAGATCTGGTTGGGACTATTAATCAAACTACCAGACTTTTCCGGAAATCAGATTATGAAGTTCGGACTTTTGGCAGACCTGGATTTTATGGCACTTCCGGATCGGCTTTCCCTCTGATTAGTCTGGTTCGGCAGGGTTTTACAGGAACACGGTACATTATATCCAGAAGCTTTCCTCCCTGTCTTATGTCCGTCCATTTTATGGCATCCATACCCCACGGAGTCTCTTTAGGGCCGTTCCTTTAAACATCGTAAAACCTTTCCCGACACAGATGAACCCTTATCGTTTATCTGTATAAGTCAATCTGGGTCAGGAAAAGTCATAGGGAAAGCTTTTACGACGTTTAAAGGCATGGCCCTTAGTGGAGACCGCTTTAAAACTTCAATTCCAAGGGACACGGTAGCAATAATAAATATAAAATGTCAGCCGAGTGAAGAAATCTAGATGAAAGTAACAGGGTATATATTATTCATTATACAGTAAATCTAACATTTAAATCATTCCGAATTCCAAGCACCATCGTCACTCTGACACAGGGAAAGCATAGACCAGGAACATTTAAGACTACAGTAGAGTGATGCAGGGGGAACTACAAGCTAAATAGGCCAGTAACCCATTCAGTACCGGGGCCATTTTTAAATTTTTATTCTGGTTACTATTATATGATTTTACTCAGGTTAAAAAGGCCTCCAGCAATTAACAGGCTTCGAACTATTTCACTTCAGCCTTTTAATTATCACAGCTCGTTCGTAAGCTGCACAAAATCGCTTCAATATAGCTACAATAAAATTTAAAAAAGTCGCCGATACAGAAGGGGTCAAGTAATTTTGGTATTGTTTTGCGAGCCAATAGGACAAACACTAAGCAACCTCATAAGTCTCATTCCAATGTTATCAGAGTGGACTGGTGGTTACAGTCAGCCTCAATTATTAAGTTTCTAAATATTAACCTGTACACACCAGTGGGATGAGAACCAAATAGTTTCTGAGGATCAACTAGTGTCTTTCCACCAAATCACGGCAACAATCTCAATTAGCCACTAATTACGGCAAGCTGACAACAAAATTAATTAGAATATCTAATGGCTCCATTCGCAATGAGTTCATGACTAGTATACCCATTTACATGATTTTAGAGTAGAATTAGTAGCTAGTCTGCCTCTAAACACAGCTAGTAACACCACCCATATGCAGGCCAAATGATAACATAAGGTAGCAGAGCACACAAGCCCTCAGGTTTTCTAGATTGCACATGAAACCGCAAAGTTTTATGGTATGGCAAAGATACAATCAGCGACAGAAGTTTGTTCCTGCTACTGTGTGAATCTGAATCACATGGGGTTAGCAAAACAAAGCATTTATTGGGTATAAATGGCAATTCTTTCCGATGCTCCGTTTGTCGACCACCAAGGTGTTTCGTATTCACTCAGTGGCTGATTAGGGGAACAAACTTCTATCGTTGATAGTACAGAGAAGCACCAAATAATCTCCACAGAAACTCTCAGGTTTATGTCCCACTGGTATTTACAAGACTCCTTGTGAAAAACTTAATAGTAAATTTTAGGAGAAACAAAAAACAAATTGTACTGTGCGATATATTGAACAACAAATAAAATCTTAAAACATCAAGACATATATAAAATTTCCTTAAAAACATTGTGATGAGATTTGAGCAAACCCCACATGAAACTTTTGCGTTACAGCCCTGTCAGAGTGTTCATAGTACTTCCCTCAGCCCTTCTCTACGGTCACGCTATTTGACTCTTATTGTAGCTAGCATTAGATTATTTTATTTTGTTAAGAAAGGATCTGAGGAAGCTTGAGGTATAATCGTCATAATTTTTACCCTTTCGGTCCCTCTAAGCCCTTCCCAAAACTAAGCAAAATCATCTAATGTTGGCCACAATTATATAAAAATGACGCAACCATTTTCGAAGGGGATAGCTTACGGAACTGTCAAACTTACTGATCTTTCCCTGTGTCAGGTGTGTAGCGTTTATTCATCGAAAGTGATCTTCTTGTTCTCTCCACCACCGCCGTCCATACCGAGGCCTGGGCTCTTATTAAAACTTCCCTGGAAACCACCCCCACGGCCTCCTCTGAAATCCCCTCCCCCACGGCCTCCTCTGAAATCCCCTCCCCCACGGCCCCCTCTGAAATCCCCTCGCCCCCCGCGGAAGCCTCCCCGGAAACCACCGCCGCCCCGGGAGTCACCGTCACGTCCACCCCTATATCCACCACCGAATGATGAACCGCCTCTAAAACCACCTCGGCTACCGAAGGACGATCTCCTATCCCCATCACCACCCTCGTCATCCTTATTAAAGCCCCCTCGCCCGCCTCTGAAGCCCCCACCACCAAAGGATGATCTCTTATCCCCATCACCCCCCTCGTCATCTCTATTATAGCCCCCTCGCCCCCCTCTGAACCCTCCACGGCCGAAAGAATTTCTGCGGTCACCTGAATCCCCATCTTCATTATCCCCATTTCTAAAACCCCCTCTAAAGCCTCCTCGTCCCCCACGGAACCCACCGCCGCGGCCCCCCCTGAAGTCCCCTCCCCCCCGTCCACCACGCCCCCTAAAGTCCCCCCTGCCCCTTCCCCGGAAGCCCCCCCTATCGTTATCCCTCCCCTCATAGCCCAGGCCAGCACGGGCAGGTTTACTCACGCCCTCGTCTTCCTCATCCTCTTCATCCTAAAACAAAAAAGAAAATGTACAATGGGCAACCGTTATAAAAACAGACTTTTTACCTTGTGCTCGAAAGAATTGTTAAATCTGGGATCACATTCCATTTCCTCCGCTCGCACGCGCCTGTATGGTGTGTTCTGTTGGGGGAAGGAAAGAAATCAACTCGGTGAGAATCGTTACAACAAAACGTGACTGATATATAACGCAGCTGTATTTCCATAGTCTAACCAATATTCACAGTCATATGTATAGTGTCTAATAAGTTCAAATCTTTTAATTGATTCATAACCAGTACAGTACTTTATTTGAAGGGTGTATCAAAGAATAAGGTTTGGAGAACTGATTCGCATTACCGAGTTCTATTCACCAGTTATCACCGAGCTCCATGTGTCTGCCAATCTCTTCATTATTCTATCGGCTCACTTTTAATTTATATAATGTTATGATCAATTTATAAAAACACCAATTGACATTTTGCAGACAGCTTCTTGAGGTAACTATCTGCAAAACGTTGTCAATAAAGTGATCCTCCTCAAATGATGCCCATTCTTTCAACTTATCGCTTATTATAACATTGATCAATGCTAGGAAGGGGTTTACAGCTGCTCATATTCCATTATAGAATAAAATTGGCAAACATGTACAGGTTTCTTTCGATTTATGATCGAGTTATGTTCTCGCGGTTTCTAATTAGTTTGTCGAAGTACCGTAGTAATAATGTTTTCGACCTGCATACTTTACTAGTATTGGCTTACAAGTTGAGGATGATCGGTTATTCTGACAATGACCAAACCACCTGACTGTGAATATCGCTATATCAGTATCCACATTTTAGTCACACCTCAGACATCTCACAAATTTTCAGCTATTCTGTAGACATTCTTGATCAGAATGACTAAACTAGAAGATTGTGTCTATTGAAGTTAAGATAGGGGTTTGCAATATTTTGAGAAAGCGAAACCTCTGAGTAAATATGAGTTTCAGATAACACAGATAATTACAGTGCTTGTTTGTTTTGTTTTTTCTTCTGTGTGTATGAAGGAGACAAAAGGAAGGTTGCCTGTACGAGTGTCTCCCCCAAAGACAAAAGAGTGACAGAGCCAAATTCAAGGGATGATGGGGTCAAAATACTTGGACACAAAGTTTAAAGCAGTTTAAGTCATAGGATGAAGGAAATATTATGGATGAATATGGATGTTTTAGGTGTTAAAATACCAAAGTAGATATCGCCCGAGGTGTGAGATGTCCTTGGTGGCGTAGACAGACTTACTATTTTCTTCCCTTTCGGAGGTGAGAAGAAGGGAGTGTTGTTGTTGTTGCCGCTGCTGCTGTTGTTGCCAGAAGACCCGTGCCAGGTCTTATTTAAGGCATCACTATGGGAGCTCTGCAAAGGTAACTAGATATGAATTATACATACACAAATTAAAAGACCGAGTGCTCCACACGAAGCGCGGTTCCGGTATCACGTCCTAATAGCGGCGTTCCAGGCAACCCTGTTTTAAGAGCTGCCCCACTTGTCAGGTTCTTTGATTTAAGATAAGACGCAAAGTCCGATCCCACGGCTTTCTTGGTCCGTCCCTTGATGCAGCTCCCTTTACATTCATGGACTTGCATTTTATCACCCAGCATAGTTCATCCATCCTCTCTAAACACTAAATTCTCCACAAAGGTAAATTATTAGACAGGTAAGTATACTATAAATTGGTGAGGGTTGGTCATATCCAGAGTGAGGTTTGGCATCCTCAACCCAACCTTAGCCATTTCTGTCTTGTCTCTTTTACTGTACTACTTTTCCTTTTTTGGGCAGGATAGGAATCCTCCTCCCCTTGTAAAATTCTCCTACTCAACGAGACAAGAGTAAGCAGGAGTCGTCCTGGAACTCTGCACGTTTCTATTCGGCCTCAGTCTCAAGTCGGCCACCCTCAGTAATGGGCTACATACAGTATTTGCCTGATTATATACAATTATACATGAATTAGCATTTATATTAACCCTTTTCAACATGATGTAATATTAGTCATATTCTGGCTATGGAGCTATGTAGGCAAGCCAGGCTAGAAGGGTTAAGGAGCTGTAGTAGTAAAACGGGTTAAGTGAGATCGTTCAAAGTTTCTTAATTGCTGGAGGCCTTCTTTGAACTGAATAAAATTGTCGCAACCTTACACAACGATGAGCACAGCTAAACCAAATGGTAGTTTTGATAACCACTAATACACTAACTCAACAGTTAACTTCCATAAAAACGATAACAAAAATAGAAAATAGTGGAAGCTAATGATAACCGCTAGCAAAGGTTTGTCTTTTTTGGTTCTAAACTCCTTATTAAAAGAGAGCTAAGACTTCAATATGTTGTTTGTTTGTAGCTTATTGCTTAGACAGAGCTTTCCATGACCCCAATAGTAATTAATAATCAATATTTGAAGAGTGTAAACAAGCAAGCCGTTGAAAGGCGATCACAGCGCCAACCTTCTACATTATTGTCCACCTCAAACGAGAATAACTTGGTGTACAATATCCTATCTTCACCATTTGCAAGATAACGGTGAATGCTGCTTCCTTATATATACTGGCAATAATAATAATAATAACTTTAGTACATACAGTACTCAAGCACATGGATATAAAACACCATCTGAGGAAGAGCACTTTATTGAACTTTCAAAGATGAAGGTATCTGCGAAATGTTGTCAACAAAGTGCTCTTCCTCAGATGGTATTTTTTATCCATTTTGTCTACTTTTCAAGTGCCGCTGAACACTCAAGCACATACCCCAAAGTTGGTAGAAACTAAAAAAAAATCAATGTCTTACCTTGGATGAGACACCATTTTGTGCGGGCTTAGCCTTGAATGATGGTTCATCATGATCGCTACTGGACTCCTCAGAACTAGACCCAGCGGCCTTTTTCTTCGCCGGTGCCACCTTCTTCTTGGGGGACTTGGCCGGCGCTTCGTCTTCGCTCGAGTCGTCGCTTGAATCCCCAGAGCTGCTGCCTGCTTTCTTCGCTGGTGGCTTAGCAGCAGCCTTGGGAGTGGCTTTTGGTGCGGCCTTCGCAGGCACCGCATCCTCCTCCGAGCTAGATTCTTCGGAACTGGATTTCGCTTTCTTGGCAGCGGGTTTGGGTGCGGCCTTGGGGGTGACTGGCTTTTTGGCTGGCTCGTCTTCATCTGAGCTAGATTCTTCAGAGCTGGATTCCTTCTTCGCGGCTTTCTTAGGTGGTACGGGCTTCTTGGCTGCTGGCTTTTCGTCTTCGGAACTAGACTCTTCAGAGCTGGATTCCTTCTTGGCTGCTGCCTTAGGTGGTGGTACAGGCTTCTTGGCTGCAGGTTTATCGTCCTCAGAGCTAGATTCTTCAGAGCTGGATTCCTTCTTCTTAGCCGGTGTCTTCTTTGCAGGTGGTGCGGCGGGTTTCTTAGCTGCCGGCTTTTCATCTTCGGAGCTAGATTCCTCAGAGCTGGATTTGGCTTTCTTGGCCGGTGTCTTCTTGGGAGGTGGAGCGGGTTTGGCTACAGGCTTCTTTTCCTCCTCATCAGAACTAGACTCCTCCGAGCTGGATTCGGCCTTTTTCGCCGGGGTGGCAGCTGGCTTCTTTGCCGGGGTGGCAGCTGGCTTCTTTGCCGGGGTGGCAGCTGGCTTCTTTGCCGGGGTAGGCTTAGCTGGGGTCTTCTTGGGAGGTGCCTCATCTTCAGAACTAGATTCTTCTGAGCTGGATTCATCTTTCTTGGCTGCTACTGGCTTCTTTGGCGGTGGAACGGCCTTCGCTGGTGGTTTGGCCGGTGCGTCATCTTCCGAGCTAGACTCTTCAGAAGTGGATTCTGCTTTCTTGGCAGCTTTAGGTGTGGGGGCCGCAGGCTTGGGGGCGGCAGGTGTGGCAGCCTTCTTGGGTGGCTCATCCTCATCCGAGCTGCTCTCCTCACTACTGCTCTCAGCCTGGGTACAAGTAGAAAAACATTTTTTTTTTAGTGTGGCTAAAAGGAAGATAAATCATTGTACTCATAGTCTACAAGTGAATTATTTTCCTAAATATATAATACTGTACTGTAATATAAACCCCAGTACAGTGGGCCCTTGCCAATAACAACCCTATTAGTCTGGCAAAACCACCGCTAAATGCAAGGCCCAGTGTCTATAGGAAAATAGCCAAAGTTTGGGCAATATGACTAAGTCGCCCTATTATCCCCGTTGACCCAGGAAAGTTTGTATGCAGTTTTTACCACCATGCACTCCCTGCTGAATAGCTGGACTAGGGTGCGTGCCCTGATGATCAGGGACTTCAGTAAACAGTTGCCACAGATTGCTAGACTGCACCTCCACCGTCCACCAACATCACTGGCATCTGCCAATAGCACACTGGCTGGCCCGAGACTTGAAGCCGCTAAAATTAAAACTGCAAATCGCAAGTCCGCTACTGGCAAGGGCTCACTGTAGTAACTAATATGTATGTATGTACTCGGGCCCATTCCCTAGTTTTCCAATTATTTTTTTCTGGGGGAGGCCGACTCGAGACAGAGCCAATAATATGAACTGTACTGTATAAACACAGTCAAGAGTCAATATAGCCTAAAGCAAAATTACCTTCTTAGCAGCTGGTGCGGGAGTAACAGCCAACTTTTTCTTGGGTGGTTCGTCCGATTCATCAGAATCTTCAGAACTGGATTCCTTTGTGGCTGCCTGCTTCTTGGCTGGTGCGGCCGGACTCTTACCACCTTTACCGTTCACTAGTTTGGTCGGTGGAGCTTCTGTGGGGGAGGAAACATTCAATTAACCCATATTTCATCCCATTATATATTCATAAAATAGTTTCCAGACATATACCTCGATAGGTATATAGGTATGTGGTATATAGGTCCACAAATATGTATGAGTGGGCTAGAGAATGGTATCTTAGTGATCTCAGAATATCAATTACGGGAGTGTATGACATTAAAAACTGAATCTGCATAACATTGGTCGAGAGCTACTAGTTGAAATGGTCTACCAGTTTAATTGTAGTTCATAACACACGCTATTCCATACCTTCTTCACTGTCGTCTGAAGAATCAGAGCCCTCTTTACGAGACTTTTTGGCTGCTGGTAGATCCAGACTCAGACGACGCTTGTTGGGAGAGGTTCTGTAACAAAAGTATGATTAATTTATAGTCACAATCATGAGGGCATACCAGCAAAAAAGTACATTTGTCCACTTAAGTTCCATTACTCTCCCTGACCTTATACTGTACAAGGAAATATAATGCGCACTATTAAATTAAGAGTAAAAATTTTAGCCTACCTTATGCAGTGACCACATCTGACTATACTGGGCAAGAATGTAGTTACCGGGTGTACCGCCCGTCTTGTTTATACTGCGCGGACGCTCACCATCATGTTCCCGTCTATTTTGACTGCCTTTGGATACAAAAATACATTACCCTAACCAAACAACCTAACCTAGTATTACAAGTAAAACAAAGCCCTGAAGATCATTACAGGCTGCACAGCTACTTCACCCACAGATCACCTACATCAAGAAACCAAAATCCTCAAAGTCAAAGACCATCTGGACATGAGAGGCACTCAATTCCTGGCAGAAGCCTCCACGAACCAAGACCACCCACTAAACTACATGGCAACACACCCACAGACACCAAGAAATATCAAAACAACACCCAGCACACGGTATCACACACAATTATTGTCCTCTCTCCCTCCCTGCCCACCCCGAACCAACTTCCAGAAGCACATCCATACTCATATCTCTCACCGATCCAGCCACTCACTCACAGACAACACGCAGCTGCATGCACGACCTCCCGAAATCCATCCTTCCGAATCCTCCCTTCCTCGCGAGGACAGAGTCCACCTGGCCAGGCTGAGATGCGGACACCATCCAGCTCTCCTGAGCTATCAGAAGAGACTGGATGACTCCGTTGTCGACGCCTGCCCGGGATGTAACACAGCACCCCATACCATTAAACACATCATAGAAGACTGCATTTCACACAACCACTTACGCCAACAACACAATCTACACTCAATGAGAGCTCTGTGGGAAAGCCCGATCGTGGCCATGGCCTTTCTCAGGGACTCGGGGCTGTTCGGCCAGGCAGCTTAGGGAACAACAACAACCTAGTATTATAGATTTATAAGTATTTATAGATGATTTATGTTGTATGTCGGTAGTGGTACACCCGGTAACCACATCCATCCCCTATACGGTTTCTTTTCAATTGACAGTAAAATGCAAAGTTCCCATCAAGATTTCTCCGAAATTTTTAAGATTTTGCAGTGAAAGAGGGTGCTAATTATACTAACTTGGTCTTAATATGATGCAAAGTTTTATTGCAAAAACAGTAATTTCATATTCTTCCATTAAGTATCTTTATAATAGCTGCTATTAATTATCGTCAGCTGAATTTTTTTTTTAGTATAGTCAACTGATAATTAGAAGAAACCACTCTACTATTATCCATTCTAAAATATTGGATATTAATCTAATCATGTACATATTCCCAACTGTGCTATGGTAGCCTCATCGTTAAAACTAAAATTGAACTGCCAAGAGATATTACTCACTTTAAGTAATGCTTGACAATGTCCACCATGGAGGGGGCGTTCTCCGGCAACTTCGGAAGAGCTTCCTGAAAAATAAAAAAATATACGTCTTAATTAATTGATCAACAGGGAGATACCGATACTACTATTTTCTATGTGTCATCCAATTTTGAGACATTTCCTGGTACTGGCACAATATTAAACCCCAAGAAAATGGAGCCGATGTAACATCAACTACCTGCCAAGCGGGCATATTTACCCTAAACGAGCTTCATTCCATGCTCTTTTTCATGCATAAAGAAGAGCCAGAGCGTAATACAATTATGTATCCGTGAAAAGACTATAATAGAGCTTTCCAATGACACCTGAATCATCCTTGTACGACCACGGGTTATCCTGTAGCGATCACGCAACCGGAGGTAAAAAATCCCTAAATAAGGTAATTCCCCCAGTTTTTTCCTGATTTTGCAACAGGGACGAACTGGATAATTTTTTTGACCTATTGACTTCTCATAACTCAAAAGGGTCTAGAGCAAACTGGCTGTAAATATCCACATTTATTTCCTGGTGGGCTCTTCCCTAATGATAAAAATGTCATCTCTATTGCTTTCATTCAATTTGAGTTAAAGAGTCAAGAAAATTGTCAAGTTCGTTGGCACTACCTACTGTATACCAACGATGCAGATGTCCCAGTGGATTTAGATGTCAGTGAGACAATCAAGCAATTGCAATGGATTTAGATGATAACGACATCATCGACGACCTAACTACCAGCAATTCAGGTTATGAGAGCGAGTATCGTATTAACCCTCTCACCACGGAAGGGCTCTTGAACGCCCATAAAAAAGCATATAACAGGTACCCGGATGGTATCTTGAACGCCCAGTGGTTGAAAGCCTGTGAGCTTCGTGTGCGAGGCGTCGGTCCGACGCATGTAAACAACAGCCGGCTGGACCGTCGCCCCGCATCTCCGGCCACAAGAAGGAGAGCGTCGCTTGTTCGTGTGTGCCTGTATGTTGTTGTTAAGTATCGAAAAGTGGTGTAAAGTGGCTGTTTTGGCCATAAAGTTATCTCCAATGAAATCATCATCACAGCTCAACCAGTTGACTTAGAGAGCTCTACTTAATGCCATTCTACAGGTAAATAACACAGCTACGCTTGGGGATGCGCGGAGCAGTCTGATTAACGAATATACGGTAGCCTAGCCTAGACGTTTTTCGGCCAAAACACCCGGGTTTCGAGGAATATATATATAATACATAGCCGGGGCTGGAGGGTTAAATATAAGACAATTAACGTTCTGACAAACTATATCAGAATCTAACAAAACCATATCAGATAAATATCTACCGTCCCATAATACAATTAGGCAACCAACAAGTTTTCATCACAAACTATAACCATAAATGGGTAGAATATACAGTTCGGGCGTACCGCCAGCCTTGTTTACACTACGCGTAGTGGCGTCGGACCTTTGCAATCATGTTCCGGTCTATTTTGAATGCCATTGGATACAATAATATGTTAAGAGGGGGCAACCCTCACCCCCCATGACATATTGTCATCATATATATTGCCAGCAGGGGGGCAAATGACAAAAAATCGCCGTCAAAGACGCAAAGTTAACCGCGGCGATCGCCCTATGTAAACATGACGACCATACGCCCGGAATCTACATTCATCCCCATAAATACTTAAATCAAGGTCCAGTGGCCTTGAAATGGTAGTGGCTAATTATGGTTATGGTGATGTTATCTTAAAACTTTACTTGTCATTAGCGAGACCCCATATGGATTATGCTGTTCAATTTTGGTGCCCTTATTACAGAATGGACATAGATACATTGGAGAAAGTACAACGTAGAATGACAAAAATGATCCATAATATTAGAAATCTTCCGTATGAAGAAATTAGGCTTACATTCGTTAGAAAGACGCAGAGTTAGAGGGGATATGATAGAGGTGTTCAAGTGGGTTAGTGGGATTAATAATGGGGACTTGAAAAATTTAGTAAAGTTCAGTGATAGCGAAAGAACTCTAACAAATGGTTTCAATTAGATAAATTTAGCTTCAGAAAAGATATAGGCAAATATTGGGATAATATTCAAGGATACTACATCGGCGCTACTAGAAACAATTTATCAGGGAAAATAGGTGGGCGGGCTTGTGGCTTTGGCTCCACTGCATGTCTGCCTGCCGAGATCGGAGCCTCGTCGGGGGCCGGGGGAGTGCTGGAGCGACCTTGGTGACCCTGGTCTCTGGGTCTTCTCTTGAGTGACCTAGATGTGTGTGAATTTTGTGTTTTGTCTGTGTTTGTTCATTGTTCTGTCTTGTGTTTTGTGTTTTCCCTGTTCTTGCTCTGTCTTGAGTCGGCCACCCCCAAGAAAATAAAAACAACAAAATCATAAAATAGAGTAAAATAGAAAATAAAAATAGGAAAAGTGGGGATTGGGCCTGAGCATATACATACGCATGGAGGAATTTCGTTACCGACAACTTAAAAGGCCCGATTTCACCGTAAAATAAAACCGAAATTAATCAAAGTTCGATTGTAAACAAAGAATTCCCAAGCATTGCGCACAATGAAAACTCTGCTTCTTCTTGTGGTGATTTAGATACGGTGCGCGATTCGCCCAATAAATGGCACGAGTCATTACTTACCAAAACAAAGAACCGACAACCTGTTTTTGCCCCCTTACAGATCAATATATGTACTGTATATGAGGATGACAATAAGTCAAGGGGGGGTGAGGGGAGACAATGCCCCCCCCCTCAACCCATCAAGTATCTATTTTACCAAACAAATTCTCTCTCCTACTGTAAAAGCGTGATTCACCCAATAAATGGTGTCATTTGACGCCGTATATTAAATTGATGAAAAATGGGTAAGCTAATGCCGATTCGTGCGTTGAAAGTTTTGAACGAATGCCGATTCGGGCGGTTAGCGTTTTGAGGGAAAGACCTGTTAACGGTGCCTTCCTATTAAGATCATAAGAACATATTTATGTATTTTTGTTTTATTATAGGCTATAAATATATAGTTATTTGTGTATTTTTATAGGCCTATTTATTTATTTCTTATAATGATCATTATTTTTTTAAATATCTAACAAATATTAAATTAAAATACTGCACTGTACGTTAAAAATGTGCATTGTATTTTTATTTCCAAAACTCATCGTTTTCATCCTATATCGTGCAGTCAGGGTTGTATATATCCAAACAATAGTGAGATGAAATACAAAAAAAAAAAATTCACCAACCAAATTTACTTCTTAACTCAATGAAATAAAAAAAATACATGTGGCACTCCAAGGACTCGAACCTAGGATACTCGCACTGAAATTCCGCGCATTTAGGCAATGCATTAAGCTATCAAGACAGTTACAGAATTATGCACAAGCCTACGATTTATTATGCACTTTCGAATCCTGCATATTAATCTGAGCTGTACATACATTCCAACTGTGCTATGGTAGCCTAATGTATATGAGAGTTCCGTATAGAGCTCAGTGGTCTGGTTAATCTACTCTACATAAACTAATTTGGATCCAAACCACTTCCTATCAAGGCCTATTGTATAAAAAAAAAGTTTTCAATACCACAAAGTTGTGGTTGGAGCCTCCAAGCGGGGAAAGCCTGTGCTGATAGATAGCTAGTAGGGGCTATCGCTACAACAAGAAGCCAGCTGACAAACGCTGCTCCTCCGTGAGCACTGTATGGAAATGTAGTGTCAGACAGAAAAGCCATTGCTGCCTAGCTAAAGTGTATGAGTCAGACGGTGATTTTACTCCAGGACCCCAGCCACACACCCATTCAGCAGAACCTGGTAATGACCAGGCAGCTTTAATGACAGTAGAAGTAAAGAAACTTGGGTATTAGTTAATGACCAACCAGTTACGGGCCCCATCGATGATTATCAGTGTTTTATCAATTTCATGAACGATACTTTGTTGGTGTACTTGTAATTACCGTCGCAAAATCACTATAAGTGAAATACGAGAAACTGTTGGATTGTTCACCCATAACACAGGGAACGTGAGCTGGGTTTAGACCATCGTGCACCCATGAACAGGGAACGTGAGCTGGGTTTAGACCGTCGGCGAGACAGGTTAGTTTTCGGTTAGGTTAGGTTAGGCTAATGTTGAAAATACTGAAATGCGTCGGTCCTCGGTATTAAACAACACTGTATATCAAATAAAAAACAAAAAACAAAAATAAATTACCTGAAAAACTCTTAAATGGTTTGGTAATAAACTTTTACCGAAACTTGGGTACTTATAACCGAAACTACCACTAATTATTTCTCAATATTTGAAGGCTATTATAGAATAAGGATGTTGCAAAGATCATATTAAAATGTGTTTCAACCTCCGGAGATATATTTTATGTGCACTATATAAAGTACTGTAAAAAAAATCTCCCTATTGACGGCAATGCAACTTTTATTAACCCTCTCCGACATATGACGCAATTTTGAGCCTATTAGGGATACTTTAAAGCCTTTGTTACCATCAGGGGTATTTAGAAACCTTTAGTTTAGTTACAGTTGTCAACAGGTGGAACTCATTATCAGAGGACACCGTTACAGCACCTAATCTTACTCTTCAAGCAATGCCTAGAAGCAGAAATACACAACACCCTCCACAAATATCACTAAACACCTAAAACACACATCTCAAACAGCTAAACACACATCTCAAACATCTAAACACAACTAAATCTAGTCTCCAATGAGGGCACAAAATAAACTAACTATCTGTCAGACTCCCAGTGACTGCTACTAAGCGTACATCTAGTTAGAGTGCCCGTATTTATGTCTTGGGCCCCCACTGAACACAG
This sequence comes from Paralithodes platypus, assembly GCA_032716605.1. Classification (NCBI taxonomy): domain Eukaryota; kingdom Metazoa; phylum Arthropoda; class Malacostraca; order Decapoda; family Lithodidae; genus Paralithodes; species Paralithodes platypus. Next base: position 19,242,382 of record CM064571.1, read on the forward strand.
CCACTAGCTCTGTGGTCAGTGTGTGGCCCTACCTGGTAAGTAAACCTGGTAAGTAACTTCAACCTCTGCAGTTGGCTTTGAGTTACCTGTGGGCAGAAAACTAATTTTGGAGAGGTAATTATAAGAGTGAGAGAACTCTATTTCTTATTGCTAATCTGGCAACCTCTGCGTCATATGTGCGTGAAAGGGTTAAGTCCCCTACTGTTAAAATTGATGCTGATTTCAATAAGTCAAGGGGGGTGAGGCTCTCCTGAACCTATACTGTATCAAAAGGCAAAAATAAATTTATATTTACTCTGAAAATGACTTAGATCTGAGTGTTTTAAGATCGTTGGATAATGGGAGAAATAAAAATTTCCGGGGATTGTAAGTTGTAACTAATATCAACTACTGTATAGGCTAATGATGAAAACTACCTAAAACCAAAAAGAAAAACCATGGTAAAATTAGTGGTAGTTTCGGTTAGGCCTATATTTTCCAATTTCCCACTTCACACCCAAAGGCCTATCAAATAAACAAAGAAATTCTATCATCTTGTAGAACAACACACATGTCATAGACCAACACCCAAATCAAATAAAAGATACAAACAACCAGCTACCCAAACATAGCCTAGGCCTACACCTTATCACCCAATCTAGCTGGAGTATCCGTAAACCCGTACTAGAGCCGGACCCTCTGTAAGTATTGTCATGTGACACAAGCAGGCGGCCGCGTCCCCACGAGGTAAGACGAAACGTCCTGTATCCTGTATTCCCTCTTATCCATCACTATAGGTAAGAGGATTGTGGGGCTTATTCGACTTACTATTTTTAGTCTGGATGAAACAATTTTTAAACCATTGTTTGTGGCCCTGGTTAGACCAATTCTGGAGTATGCAAGTCCTGTCTGGAGTCCCTACAAAATTAAGGATAGGCTATCACGGCTATTGAAAAAGTGCAAAGGAGAGCGACTAAGTTGGTACCATCTTTAAAGGACTTAAACATATGAAGAGACTTCGGAAGCTAAATTTACCAACGTTGGCATATAGAAGAGCGGCAGAGCCAGAGGGGAAATGATAGAAACTTACAAAATCTTACAAGGGGTGTAGGCTATGAGGAGGAGGCGAGTAGGGGACTCTTCACACTGCAGGAGGATGGTCGCACCAGAGGACACAGCAAGAAATTGTTTAAGAGTCAAGACTCAACATCAGGAAGAACTTTTTTAGTAATTGAGTGGTGGAGAACTGGAATGACCTTCCTGACCTTCCTTCCTTAGTAAAATTTAACTTAATAAATTCTTCTCAGCATGGATTCACTCAGGGACGTTCTTGCCTTACTAATTTGCTTAGCTTTTTCTCAGAGGTATATGAAGCAGTAGATAGTGACAAGTCATATGATATTATATATTTAGATTTCAGTAAAGCTTTCGACAGAGTCCCTCATGAGAGATTGATGAGAAAGGTTGAGGCACATGGAATAGGAGGGTCGTTGTTGGGATGGATTAGGTCATGGCTAATTGGTAGGAAACAGAGAGTCAGCATAAATGGTACCAAGTCAGAGTGGGGAGCAGTCAAAAGTGGTGTCCCCCAGGGATCGGTATTAGGTCCCCTGTTGTTTCTTATATACATAAATGACCTAGATTTAGGTATAACTAGTAGGATAAGTAAATTCGCAGACGATACTAAAATGGGGAGATCAATTGATTCAGATAGCGATATAGAGTGCCTCCAAAGGGATCTAGATACCTTACATGAATGGTCAGTAAATTGGCAGATGAAGTTTAACATTGACAAATGCAAGGTATTAAAGATAGGGAAGATGCAAACAAATGTTAAATATAAACTAGCTAATTTAGAATTAGAAAATTCAGACTGCGAGAAAGATCTAGGTGTGTTTGTTAGCAATGATTGAAGCCTAGAAAACAGTGTATAAGCGTTCGTAATAAGGCAAACAGGATTCTCGGGTTCATCTCTAGGAGTGTGAGTAACAGAACTGCTGATGTTATCTTAAAACTTTACTTGTCATTAGTGAGACCCCATATGGATTATGCTGTCCAATTTTGGTATCCTTATTACAGAATGGACATAGATTCATTGGAGAGAATTCAGCGTAGAATGACAAAAATGATCCATAATATTAGAAATTTTCCGTATGAAGAAAGGTTGAAGAAATTAGGTTTACATTCGTTAGAGAGACGCAGAGTTAGAGGGGATATGATAGAGGTGTTCAAGTGGGTTAGTGGGATTAACAAAGGGGACATGACAAATGTACTAAAGCTCAGTGATAGCGAAAGAACTCGTACCAATGGTTTCAAATTAGATAAATTTCGTTTCAGAAAAGATATAGACAAATATTGGTTTGGTAACAGAGTTGTAGATGGGTGGAATAGGCTACCAAGTGATATAGTGGGATCAAGAACGATAGGGAGCTTTAAGAAAAAATTGGATAAGCATATGGACGAGAAGGGTTGGGTGTGAAGGGGGATCAGCCGGGTTGGGCCAATCAGCGCTCTGCAGACCCCCGTAATCCTGCGTTAATCTCTAACCGGTTTGGTAAGATGATCCTCAGGGTATTAGAGTGTTGAGCCTATAATTGGGCTTTGTAATTGGGGTTGTGTGGGACAGGGATCTGCCTTGCTTAGGCCAATCGGCTTTCTGCAGACTCCCATTTTCTTATGTTCTTATGTTCTTATGAATAAGTGATAGCCTAGCCTAAGTGTGAACAGTGTTAAAATTTGAAAAAAGCATTAGATATAGTTTGGGGTGACCAAGAGCTAAAGTTTAATAAGAACATAAGAAAATGGGTGTCTGCAGAAAGCCGATTGGCCTAAGCAAGGCAGATCCCTGTCCCACACAACCCCAATTACAAAGCCGAAATTGAGACACGTCCACCCTAACCCACTCTAACCGTTTTGGTAAGATGATCCTCAGGGTATTAGAGTGTTGAGCCTATAATTGGGCTTTGTAATTGGGGTTGTGTGGGACAGGGATCTGCCTTGCTTAGGCCAATCGGCTTTCTGCAGACTCCCATTTTCTTATGTTCTTATGTTCTAACCACACACCAAGTAATGAATTAAATGATGAGCCGGGTCTCATAGGCTGAACAGCCTCCTACCCGGTACAATTTTGTGTGGAGACTCGAATGAATATGAGAAGGAATACAAGAAAATTAACTTGGAATAGCATTGTTTTGGCCACTTTATCACTTCCAAAGACATAATTTGTTGTACTTCATAGGGGGTCCAATTAAGGAGAAAGTTAATTAACAGACGAAATTAGGCCACAAACTACAATAACATAGCGGGCCGCCGTTTATGGGAGACTTTGGTAAACCTGACTTTTTGGACCGACAGCGATTTCAGTAAGTTTTATTTTGTTTTTTGTATTTTTTTCCTTCAGATATAGTGTTGTTTTATACTGAAGAGGAGCGGAAATGAGTATTTACCCATTATCCAACAATCTAAAAACACGCCCTTATTAGACTATTTTTTTTTTTTTTTAATGTTCTAGGCTATTAGACTAACCTAACAACCTTACCTAACCTAACCTAGTATATGAGTGGCACACCCCCGCTGCTTGGGTTACTTTTTTTCTGTGCCATTAGCCTAACTTAACAACCTAACCTAACCTAGTATATGGGTGGGGGCTGCCGCCCCCACACCCCCGCTGGTTGGGTACTGGCTGAAAAACTTATTGTTTTACAGTAGCCTAGGCCTATACATGTATTTTAGTGTTTTTTTGTTTCTCCCTTGTAATACATTTCCGCTCTTAATGCCATATATAGCAATGATGTATATGCTCTACCGGACCTATTAGGCCTAAACAGATCGATGGGCTAACTGTCGGTCCAAAACATCAGTATAACCCAGACTTTTTACACATAATTTTCAATGTTAATTTTCTCCCTTAATCGATTTTTCCAAATTATCAAACTTACATAAAAATTAAGTACAGTTTATAGGGATTCCAACATGCATTTCAAAATTGTCATGAAAATTGGTGGGTGGTTTGCTTAATATATAGCCTACCCATAATTTAAACTATAAACCATAGGCTAATTTTATCTTTACATAAACAATAATAAAGACAACAAATATTGGACTCGGCTCTCGTTTGACACCCTGCCCGGGTATCTTCTGTGAGTATCTGTAAGCCAATCAAATTAGTGACCAGGCTACTGAGCCTTTGTGCAGCCCTCTGCGGGTCCCCAAGCTAAAGCTAAAGCTGGAGCCACATGCCTAGGCCTCTTCCAGAATATCTGAGTAGGCCTAGCCTAGAACGCCTTTAGGCCTAGCCTAAGGCAACGCAATCACGCAGAACAAAATTATAAGGTAAATCTAGTTATACTACCCTCCCCCACCTCCCCCCTTCAAAACACGCCTTTTAGCATGGTTTTGGATGGTTCAGCAGACGCGGAAACTGAAAAAAAAACTTATTTTGATAAACATTTATCACCAACCAGATAGGCTAAGAGTTTTTCAGGTAGGCTAGGCCTAATTTGTTTTTGTTTTTATTTGATATAGGCTACAGTGTTGTTCAATACCAAGGACCGTCGCATTTTAGTATTTTTAACATTAGATTAGCCTAGCCTAGCCTAGCCTAGCCTAGCCTAGCCTAACCTAACCTAAAACTAACCTAACCTAAAACTAACCTGTCTCGCTGAAGGTCTAAACCCACGTTCCCTGTTTAGGCCTATGGGTGCGCGACGGTCTAAGCCCAGCTCACGTTCCCTGTTTATGGGTTCGCGAAGGTCTGTAATACTGCAATGTATCTATTTCAAGTCAAATATACATTTCCGCGCATCATCAAACCATACGAAGTCTAGCCTACTAGGCCTAATAATAATATTAACCCATTAGGCTAGTACCAACAGAATAGCGACAAAATAGGGGTAGTATAACTGTAGATTTATCCAAGCATAAACCTGCAGGCAATAAAACACTCCAATGTTGTCAAATAATAATGGCAATGTAATAAAATGTGCGTAATAGGTCACACGTTGATGCGGCGCACATGTGGCACCAAACAGACGACGCGGGGCCTGTATTTCACCACCCTGTATCTTACATTATAAACATATTATCACTTATACGCCACCATACTCACTTTATTGAACTTCTTGCCCGCATTTTGTCCCAATTTCTTGTCTTCCTGCGTCAGAAAATTGCAGACGAGGGCCTTGGCGAGCTGCTCCGCGTCCTCCATGTTGGGTTTTGTTGTGTAGAGGCCGCAGGAGGCGCAGGTTTACAATGGCCAAAATAACCAAATAACGCTAGATTTGTAATTTAAAATACGCTAGACATTCGCTAGATAGTATATATTCTCAGGATATTATTGATAGAAATGGCACTATACCTAGAAAATCGCTTAAATCGCTCTAGTATCCAGATATTACCTCGGAATTATGCCTATAGATGACAATATTTGCTACTAAATCGAAATAAATATTTTATAACTAGCTGAAATTAGCTAAGTTGGCAACACTAGAGAGGCTCGCAAAATCAATATTTCGTACTTTTTTCCGTTTCGCCTTATGAAATAATTATCACTTTATATAGCGTATTTACTTGCTGAAGCATTATATATATGGCCAGATATAGCTCATTGCTAACTAGTTCAAAATTTACATCTAAGTTTGTACTGTATTACAATACAGAATTCGTTTCATGAAGATTAATATATATATGAAATGCCGAATATTATTGAGTCGAAAACGCTATATCAGGATGTCGTACCACGTGTGGTTCGCCGACTTTGAGATAGCCGTTTGGTGAATAAACTTGATATTGGGAAAATAATGATTCACACTACAACTTGTTTTAAGTTGTTCGTACGTTATCAAAAAAAAAATGGAATGCTATTCGCTTTAAAATTAATAAAATAAAATCGGATCACAACCGAGAAGACCCGCGTTCGATTCCAGGCAGGTAGAGATATTTGGGCAGTCTGTTCACACTCGAGGAAACACCTTGAGTATGATCAAAGACACTGATGAAACATCTCTGTGCCTAACAATCTGCCCGTAGCTGTGAAACATGTGAAACATGCTAGGACGTACTACCACACCCACTAAATGCTAGTAGTAAATGTCCGCCGTGGCAGGGATTCGATCCCGGGTCTTGCAGATTCACACATGAGCGTGCTCACCACTGGACCACCACGGCTCCTCCCGGAGAAGTTCCGGTCTCAGCAGGCAGACATGCAGCGGAGCACACCACAGTGCCCACCCACCACGCAACCAGGCGTAACCTTCATATATTGTATACCATGCAGTTCCCCAGGTCAGGCACCTGACGGACTATTATCTAGTCCAACTGGCGCCCGATCCCCTCTCCCGAACAACTGCATTTTCACTCATCTATTCACTAGCCTTCTCCATTAATTCCTATTTATTAGGCCTACCACTTTTCTTGCTTGATATATATTACTGTATATGTCATTCTTTCAACACTTGTGGCCTACTACACATTTTCTCCATCTCAATGGAGGTCTTCCTAGCCCTCTACCTTCCCTTGTATCTGATTCACATTTAACTGTGTAAGCCTTTCATCTTCCATTCGATCAACATACCAGCACAGCGCACGTAGGCCTACCCTTCTGTCCACTCTGGCCGACAAATGTTCCTGCTGGCCCACTCTCCTACTTATCTTCATTCCTCAATCTGTCTCTACAAGTCATTCCACACATACGTACCTCAAGCAGCTCATCTCCATCACATCCAGCTTTCTTTTCTCCTTTTCCTTCAGAGCCCATGTCTCAGCCGCATACATCACTGTTGGCACAACAATCCCAATTGATACATTGCACTTTTTACTTCCATTCCGAGATTTCTCTCCTTCCACATACAGTACTTCACAGTCAACCATTGCTCCGAAAACTTTCCTTCCTTCACACACTCTCTGTTCTACCTCCATTTCCATACCTCCACTCCTGCTTATCGTTCCTCCTAGATATTTAAAACACTACTTGTTCCAATATTTCCCCATCCAGCCTCACATCTAGATTCACCCTACAATCACCCCTATTACACACCATTACAGTACTTTACTTTTATTGACATTCACCTTCAGTTTCCTCCTCCCACAAACCACACCAAACTCTTTGACTACCCACTGCAGTTTCTCCTCAGAATCTGCCACCAATGCTGTGTCATCAGTGAACAGCAACTGATTCAACTCACAAGCTCTACCATGCTTTCCTACTATCAGTGATAGAGAGCCAAAATTGAGGTACATTAAGAGTTAAATTATATCTGGTCACACGTAGTTTGAAGCAGTTTATTAGTCATAGGATGAGGGAAAGATAGATTGAGGGAGCGATTTTCCAGAGTAAATTACTTGAGTGGAAGAAAAATCGGGGAAGTAATTCCAGGCAACCCTATTGAGAGCTGCCTCACTTGTCGCACAGGTACTTTGATTTAAGATCAGACCGAAAAGTCTAATTCCACGTCTTTCTTGGTCCGCCCTTTGGTGTAGCTCCCTCCACATTCATGGACTTGCATCTTTTCACCCAGCTTTGTTCATCCATCCTCTCCACATGTCCAAACCATCCAAGCCTGCTAGTACGCATCTCATTACTGATACTCTTCACTTGATATCCTATCTTGCAGTTTGGCACCACACATCCATCTCACCATTCTCATCTCATTGCGTTCCATTCTAGAATATCATCTGCTTTGACAGGCCACGTTTCTGAAGCATATGTCATTGCAGTTCTAACGCATGAAGCGTACACCTTTCCCTTCAAGGGGAAAGAGTCTTCTCATGGTGAGTAGTGGCAAAAGTTCTCTAAACTTTCCTCAGCCGCATCTTGTTCTGGCGATAGTGGCGGCCTCAGCCCCACCACCAGCAGGGGTGGTATCACCCAAGTAGCAAAACTTGTTCACCATCTCCAGTGCCTCATTGCCAAAGTTATCACTCTTGAGCCGGTTATTGAATACAACTCACCTTTGCATACTATGCAAAAAAAAATCTCAATTTCCAACTTCTTCCTTGGTAGAGGTCCCTTTATTCTAGTGCAGCGCTTCTTCCCGTGATGTACCCAGCTGTGGCAGACGCTGTACACTGTATGGAGTTTGTGCCCACCCTTTGCTGAAGCAACTTAAGTACTATGCCTGTGGCTATAGCAATTGATGTAATATGCCGAGATATTTCTGGGTTATAAAAGGTCAGTAAAACTATCAAGATTGACATATCAATTTATTTTGTTGAGTCTGGATTAAGGCATTTTGTTATGGGTTTGTTATAGCTTGCAATGAAATTGCCATGTCTTTTTAAGTTTTTAAAGCCACATATGTTTGTAATTATGAAAACTTTGCATTAATTTGGTGCAGAGACATAGCAGTTTCATATTCTCCATTTAGTATAGAGAAATCAGACATGAGGTGCCACTGAAAAGACTCATCCCTCAATACTGTACCTTCACCATCATCAGCCGCTAAGAGATTAAACTTTCCGCCTGGTGAATAATAATAGACTAGTTCAAGGTATTCCATAACACATCACCTTAACCTAGACCCAAGACTACTCTTGGCTCTGGTGTGCTGACTATGTCACTAGGAGAACTGTCATGGGCTGAGCCGTGTTACCGCATGGGGATACAGTTGCCCGCACTTCCACCTGTTACAGACTTTAATTTCTGCAACTGTACGCTGTTCAACCACACAATTTGCAGCGATGGATGTCTCAGGTAAATTATCTATAATTTAACAAACTACTGTACACTCATATTCCCACCCCTAACATTAATATCACTAAAGTCACCACTGCAATATCCTCTTCCGACACATAACTTTTTTTAGTCTGTATTTACGTCTGACTAACTCCAGACGATTTTGTCAAGTTTACAAAGGTCCATAGGAATCAAATGGTTAAATACGACCTCACTAAACCTTCTCACTACCATATGGCATTACTAAGTATATATATATAAGTATATCAAAACAACACCCAGCACACGGTATCACACACAATTATTGTCCTCTCTCCCTCCCTGCCCACCCCGAACCAACTTCCAGAAGCACATCCATACTCATATCTCTCACCGATCCATCCACTCACTCACAGACAACACGCAGCTGCATGCACGACCTCCCGAAATCCATCCTTCCGAATCCTCCCTTCCTCGCGAGGACAGAGTCCACCTGGCCAGGCTGAGATGCGGACACCATCCAGCTCTCCTGAGCTATCAGAAGAGACTGGATGACTCCATTGTCGACGCCTGCCCGGGATGTAACACAGCACCCCATACCATTAAACACATCATAGAAGATTGCATTTCACACAACCACTTACGCCAACAACACAATCTACACTCAATGAGAGCTCTGTGGGAAAGCCCAATCGTGGCCATGGCCTTTCTCAGGGACTCGGGGCTGTTCGGCCAGGCAGCTTAGGGAACAACAACAACAACAACAACTAAGTATATTAAAATTGTCTACAGGTAGCTAAGATAATATTAATTTTGTATCATCTTATTGGAAAGGTTTAAGTCGCCATATCCCCTATAAATCACAGTCTATCATTATAAGCGACATTTCTGTACCTTTCGTCAGTCAAAAAAGGTCTAATGGGTATGATAGGTTTCATGTCTTCAGCAGTAATATTAGGATAGTAAAGTATAGTTGTTTAAGTAGGGTGAGTTTTAGGATATATGGCAACTTTTTAATGCAGTGGTGATTTTATTATTATTAACATTACATTATTTTTTTCATAAATAAAGTCACTAGTAGAAAGCGAACTTATGCGTCCAAAATGCACTAGATCACGGAGAAATAACACCTTCTGTACCAGTGACGTCTTTTTCATTTTATGCTGGCTAATAATAAGACAACAACAACCTTTTTTTACTACCACAGATCCTTCTTAAGCTGCACAAAATCGTCTAAATGTAGCTAGAATAAAATAAAAAAAGACGTCGCCGGTACAGAAGGGGTTAAGGTGGTGTCACATGGGCGCTTTTTCCGGCAATATTTTAAGAGCAAGTTTTTTTCTCGCAATATATCGGGGCATTTTTACATTGGTATTGGCATCTTTTGCTTGGGACCCCAAATGGGCCTGCATTGGTCTCTGGGTCTTCTGGGTGACCTAGATGTGTGTGAATTTGTATTTTATTTTTATGTTTGCTTGATTGTTTTTTGTGTTGTGTTGTTCCTGTTTGGGCTCTGTCTCGAGTCAGCCACCCCCAGGTATGGGGCATGTGCCTGAGTATATACATACCGTGCATACAGTACAGTACATACATTGGGAACTAGACTGAAATTAGAATAGGTTTGGTGACTTAACCCTTTCAGGATCCGATGATGCATGTCATCATTTGGTTTTGGCTTTAAGTAGATTATTGTATTCAGTTTAGAGAGGAATAATTGAGGTCTGAGGGTTAATTGAGGTCTGAGGGTTAATTGATATATTTTTACCTTTTTCACGCCTAGAGATATTTCCCAAACTGCTTAAAATTGGCTAATGATGACCAAAATATAATGTAAAAATGTGTCTCAGATCCTCAAGGGGTTAAAGCTAATAAAGTGTACTTCTCAATGTCTCAGATCCTCAAGGGGTTAAAGCTAATAAAGTGTACTTCTCAATGTCTCAGATCCTCAAGGGGTTAAAGCTAATAAAGTGTACTTCTCAATGTCTCAGATCCTCAAGGGGTTAAAGCTAATAAAGTGTACTTCTCAATGTCTCAGATCCTCAAGGGGTTAAAGCTAATAAAGTGTACTTCTCAATGTCTCAGATCCTCAAGGGGTTAAAGCTAATAAAGTGTACTTCTCAATGTCTCAGATCCTCAAGGGATTAAAGCTAATAAAGTGTACTTCTCAATGTCTCAGATCCTCAAGGGATTAAAGCTAATAAAGTGTACTTCTCAAGTTACCAGACATGAATTGCTCTAATAAATAATTAATAAATAATAAATAAGACAATAAATAAATAAAATATTTCTGAAGTTACCAGGCGAGAATTGCTCCAATATATTGCTGGAAAACCGTATAGAAATCAGTGGTCTGGTTAATCTGCTCTACTTAAGGCGGTGTCACACGAGCAATTTTTCCGTCAATTTTTACGGGCAGCTTCAAAATACAAGTTCCATGAGAATTAAACTACCTAACATAATCTAACTTCGATCTAGTTTCCGATTCCAATGAAAAATATCCCTAAATATCACCAAAAAAACTTGCTCATGGAAAATTGACGGAAATAGTGCTCGTGTGACAGCGGCTTTAACTAACTAATTGTTGGAAAAAGTGCTTGAGTGACACCAGCATTTAACTATACACCAGCACTCGGGTATAAAAAGATATTGTCTGAAGTACGCTGGTGAGTTTAATCTAGGAATCTATCTCCCCTTTTAAGCTACGATGACGCATTTATTTTCCCGTTTTCTGGCTATTATTAGACGATTATATGCAGAGTAGGAAGAGTATATGGAAGTCAGAGGGTTACTTCCCACTGATCCTTCCTAAGCTGTATTATTTGACGATTTTACGCAGAGCAGGAAGGGTTATGGAAGTCAGAGGGTCAATTGAGATAGTCTTTACCCTTCCTAAGCTGTATAAAATCGTCTAATGATAGCCAGAATAAACTGTGTAAACGCGGCATAATCCTCAAGGGGTTTATTCTGTCTATCGTCTATAATTAGGCCAGAAATTTTTACCACAAACTTCTTGTAACTAAAAAAAAAGATGAGAGCAATTGATCTAATGTTTCTACCCTTGCGGAAGAGTCAACCAGGGAATAGATGGGATATTTTATGGCCCATTTGCTATAGCCCTATTTGAGTTACAGAGGTTATATAATTTCTGGCTCTATCTCGAGTCGGCCACCCCCAGCTAAAAAGAAAAAACAAAAAAAATGGGGAATGTGCCTGAGTAGATAGATAGATAGATAGATACTTATAATAAAAAGACTACAGTTCAAAATATTTATAAAAAAATATTACTGTATTTTGCTTAAGCGTTGTTTCCACATAGCGATTTTGATAAGTTGTTTTGTCTTTTTACTGTGTTCGTCGAAGTTTTGGTTCGTTTATTTTGCAAGTTTTCCATTATAATATTAGAGCTATAATTTCTAGTAGCTACAAAATATAGTCCATTCATAATAAGTAGGCCAAATATCTTCACCATTAACCTCTATAACTAAAAAAGGACCTGAATAATCGAGCTAATATCTCTGTCATTTGCGAAGGGTCTGAAATGCTGGGTGTGTAGGGAATTTAACCCTCCCGAAAATCTCTGGGCCTGGCGCGGTTTCGAACCCGGGTAAGTAGGCTTACTAAGCTCGCGCACTAGCCACTGTACTACCACGGACGTACAATAGGATAGCAACCTTAGTTCTCGTTGAAAGAACCAGGTGATAGTCTCGTGGTGATTCACGTGCTGGGTTTATTAGACTTCTCCACCAGCGACTATTTTACGCTATCCCAGAGATCAACTCGGGTAGTTTTGTGGTTGTGGGATTTTTGTGGGTACAGGGTACAGTATTAGAGTCAGCCAAGGATTACGTGTGGAAATTTACAGCCCATTTGCTCTAGCCCTTTTTGAGTTAGAGGTTAGGGTTTACAATTTCTGGCCTACAGTACCTATAAAGAATGGATTATGGTTGATCTTAAGTAGAGTACTGCATAATTTCTAGTACTATAGTTTAAAAGAACAATAATTATAACTATTTTCTATAAGTTTGAGGTAAAAATAATTAGAGCTATTTTCTATAACAGTTTCAAATACAAATAATTCAAGCTATTTTCTCTAACAGTTCAACTCTTTCAAGACGGATAACTTACTTTTCACTGGATTCTGGCTACTACTAAACTGTTTTATTCAGTCCAGAAAGGATCTGCAGCAATTGAAAGGCTCTGAAGAAGGATCTGCAGAAATAAATAGGCTCTGAACCATCTCAATCAACCCATTTAACTACCACAGGACCTTCCCAAGCTGCATAAAATCTTCTAAATATAGCCCAAATTCACTAAAATCGACGTCGCCCATAATGAAAAGGCTAAACTATAATTACAGCCTTCAGTTCCAGACCATAGTTTAGGTTCACAATAATCTCCACGGGTTTGGTAAGCTTCAGAATTTAAGTGTCCCGAGTTCGAATCCCGGGAGGATCATATGTAAAGTCAGTAAAAATAGGTTAGCCTAAACAGAACCAGATGCGGAAATATACTTGATCCGACCAGGTCAAGCGAGATATCTTTCTTGGTCTAACTGGTATAGTGATAGTGCCTCATCGCCTAAGGGTCCCGGGTTCAATCCCAGCCCATGGCATATTTTCTGGGGGCTATTTCAGCATCTAACGAAGTTTAGGTGTGTTGGTAAAATTGTTAAGACGGTTGAAAGTAAGATCGGAGCTCCAAAACTCCTCTTTTGGGTATGGTGTAAAAACCTATTCCTACACATAGGCGTTATTTCCACATAGCGATTTTGATAAGTTATTTTACCTTTTTCTTGTATCGTCCCAGTTTTGGTTTGTTTAGTTTTGCAAGTTTTACATTTTAATTTACTAATTTGTTCAAGTAGGCCTACATTGGGGTTTGTAATGGGAGGATTAATGTTAACACGGGGTGTTCCTTAATTACATGGTTCAGAAGGGCACTTAAAAACTATATAACAAACAAAATAAATTATATTCCGTATTGTATATTGTATAAGTTCTATATCAGAGTAATAATAATAATGATAACAATATTGAGAATAATAAAAATAGATGATATAAAAACAGCAAGAAACTATATACATGTACTGTTTTTCCTTAAGTTCTATATCAGATTTTTAAAATATATTATAATAATGATAAAACAAAAAATATATATATATTCTGGTAATGTATATTTCATAAGTTATAGTTTTATTAATAGTAGAAGAATGTCTCAAATGTACTTCCTAAAATATGTACAATAATGATGATAATAAAAATAATAATCAATCAATAATAATAATAATAATAATAATACAGTAATCATGAACAAATAAATATAGCCTACATGTACTGTTTTTCCTAAAGTTCTATATCAGGTTTTTTAAATATATAAAAATAATAATAATAATCAATTTTTCTCAGCGACATTACCGTAAGTATTGCACCTTCATCATAAAAACTCACTTTAACCTATTATGTACTGGCGACGTCATTTTATAATTATTTTGGCTACGATTAGACAATTTGATTCAGTTTAAAAAGGGCCTCCAGCAATGAACAGGCTTCGAACTATCTCACTTAACCCTTTTCACTACATTTTTCTACCATAAAATGTACACATTTATCTCGTAGGGGGGGTCATGAGGGTATCTGATTAAGTTTGATGGAGGTCTAGGGAGCAAACTAAAAAAGAAATCCGCTTAAAAAGACATCGCCTATACACAAAAGGGGTTAACCCCTTCTAAAAGACGTCGCCGGTACTGTTCGGGTTAAAAACAAAAAAAAACTTACTAAAAACCTACTCGATGGCCAACTTGACTAGAGCGACTTTGATCAGGGGTGGGCGAGGGTAGGAAAATTAACCCCATGAGCAAGATGGCGTAATTTCTTCTATCATATTCTGGTTACCATTAGATGATTTTCTTTAGCATATTATCTACCTTCAGGACTCAATAAAGCCTCTGAATAACATAGGTCCTTCTTAAACTGGATACCATTAGACAATTTTCTTCAGCTTATTATCTACCTTCAGGACTCAAAGGGGTGAATATGATTTCCCTTAGCGTTAGCTTGCAGTAACTCAGTGGTCTGGTTAAACTAATCATAATTTTTTGTTTTTATCTCAATAACCCTCTGAATAAACTGGTTACCATTTGACAATTGTTTTTCCGACCTCAATAAAGCCTCTAACACAGGTCCTTCTTAAACTACATAAAATCCTCTAATGATAGCCAGCATCTAAGGTAAACAGGTGTCATGGTGCTGAAGGGATTAACACTGTTGGTATAATGGATAAATTACATTATATTCCGGCTGAGAGTAGGCAATTTTAGGCCCCCTTCAAGCTAAATTTGAACATTTTTCGATAGAAAAATGTCGGCCAAAGGCCAATATCTTTTTAGTTACAGGCTCGCTATTGGTCGCCCAGAAAAAAACGACACTTGAATGGGGTGAAGCATTTTATAATCGCCAAACTTTTGGGGTGAAGCATCTTAAGATCTCCAAACTAATGGAGTGAAACAGGGGGGCTCAAAAACACCTCCTCAGATCAAATAGAAAACTAAAATTGCCTAACGTTTGCCGAAAATAATAAAAAAAACACCATCATACCTAAAGGTCAAATAATTCCATAATACGCACATCGACACCTAATGTACGCACCACAATACGCACATAAACCTTTGAACCGTCAACACGCACACACGCACCTTTCCGCACTGTAACGATATGTACACAAAATCTAATAGTATCAACGCGGCGATAATGTAATTGACCGCTTGAGAGTTTTACAGGCGATAAGGAAGTTGGAGCTGTAGACATCGATATTAAACAGAAATACCATAACACGGTACCGGTAGGTTTCTGATGGATAGAAAGTAATGATGAATTTGGTTTTATGTGTTTATAAATGTATAAATGTATTTATGTTTTTGTGTGTTCATTGTTTTTTTTTTTTTTTTTTTTTTTTGTGTTGTCCCTATTCGGGCTCTGTCTCGAGTCAGCCACCTCCAGTAAAAAAAAAAGGAATAATGGGGAATGGGCCTAAGTAAATAGATAGATAGATAGATAGACAGAAATGTACTATGACCATATTTTAGCTGGTAATTCTGCTAAATATTGGTGTAAAGAATTTGACCACTTGCAAGTTTTAGGCTATAAGGAAGTTGGAGCTTTGCTGCATGTCTGACTGCGGAAATCGGAGCCTCTCCGGGAGATCTGGGGCCTGGGAATCTTATGCTGGGGACCCCAAATGGGCCTGGGTCTCTGGGTATTTCTTCTAGACGACCTAGATCCGAGTGATTTTGTGTTTTGCTTTTGTTTTGTTTTTTTGTTGTGTTGTGTTGCCGCTGTTCGGGCTCTGTCTCGAGTCGGCCACCCCCATTAAAAAACAAAAAACAAAAAAAGGGTACAGTATGTGCCAGAGTATATACATGCAGTAGATAGACCAACTATATATGTGCCAGAGTATATACATGCAGTAGATAGACCAACTATATATGTGCCAGAGTATATACATGCAGTAGATAGACCAACTATATATGTGCCAGAGTATATACATGCAGTAGATAGACCAACTATATATGTGCCTTTCTAAATACTTTACATAAAATAAAATTCAACATTCTTTTGATCCATCAGGAACCTACATTTTTATTGCGTTTTTCTATTAATAGCGATGTTTACGGCTCCAACTTCCTTGTAACCTGAAACTCCCAAGGGGTCAATTCGTACCTAAATAATCTGCTACAATCAACGCTACTTTTAAAACAAACTCCAGCATTTAAAGTGTCCAAAAAATATAGAGAGAAAATGTACAGAGAGTCCTCATTGCGAGAGAATTAGGACGCGCTTAGGCAGTTTATTCTGGCTACCATTAGATGATTTATTTAGAATAGGAAGGATATGTGGAAGTCAGAGGGATAATTAAGATAGTCTTAACCACGATATAAAGACAATAGAGTTACTATACCGTGGTCTTAACCCTTATAACAGGGATTTTGATAAGTTATTCTGTCTTTATATTGTGTCGTCCCTGTTTTGGTTTGTTTATTTTGCAAGTGTTACATTATAATTCCCATAGATTTGTCCTAAGCTGTATACAATCGACTATTGATAGCCAGAATACACCGTCAAAATTAATCATAATCCTCAAAGGGCTAAGTGGTTTCATTATTACACTGTTCGTCAATTAGGGAACAGAATATTTGATGTTTATATACCTCTTCACTTCCTTATAGCCTCAAACTCAAAAGAGGTAAATTTACCGATCGTTTCTTAATCAAGTCCCACGGTGGCGATGCAAAGGAACTGTGAAAATTGCTATCCGTTACTCAAATTAAAAGTGTGGATTCCTACGCTGGATATATATATTATATATATTTATAAAATTATACATATGTAGAGTAGACCAGCTAACTCATATACAGTAGTCCAGTAGTATTAATAATTGATTAACATTTTAGATTACCCACAAAGCAGGATTATTTCTGCACAGTTCTTTTTATCTGTGTTGGTGGTTTAGATGCTTTTGTTCTGGGTGTGGTGTCCCAAGTTCAAATCCTGGGAAGACTATATGCTTTCATTAGTTTATTCAAGTGCATTGGTGTTTGTAATTGATGATTAATGTTAAGAACGGGGTGTTACTTAGTTTATATTGTGTCGTCCCTGTTTTTGTTTGTTTATTTTGCAAGTTTTACATTATAATTAAATTAGTATCGAAATGTATGATAGTCAATATCCATTTTGACACTAATTTTGTTGTATGTATGTATAGGCTATACTCAAACACATACCCAGTAGGTGGGGGTGGCCGAAGGAAAAGCAGAACAGTACAAGAGACAGCCTAATTAAAACCATGCTGCTTATGGATCACTGTCTTTGAAGTGTATAATATATGTACCGGTACTGTACTGTATGTAAGTACTGTATTTCTATTGTCAATCCAAAATACATTTCCACAATCAAATTAGAGACTCAAGAATGTTGATAAGATATTTCGCATTGATTCTCATGATGATTTTAGTAATTTGAATCAATCGTGGTCATGTGCTGAACTTATAATTGTCTAGAGGGTGTAATGGTTTGAGTGTTTTAGATCTGTACTGTATGTGGTAACACAGGTTCGATTCTCGGTAGGATCACATGCTTTCATTAATTTCATAGGATAGAAAATGTCTATTCATAAATGCCAGATTCAAATGAGTAAATCAATCATGAAATCAACGAGAAATGTCTGTCACCTGGATTCTTGAAATTGATTGTGAAAATTATCTTACAAATACAAAAATGGAATACCTATTAATTCTTTTATCTATGGGTATTTTATCTATGGGTATTTTCACTCTGAATAATGGGTATTTTTACTACTACTAATATGATAACAGTGTACAAGTCAGTCAGTCTACCCTACTAAAAATCTCTGCTGGTCTAACTACAAAACTCTGTGCTACCGATGATATAACTACCTAGCCACAACAACACTTGATAACGTGATATATTACAAAACAGGTGTCGGGTGGATCCCAACGCAAACATTACCTACTCCTCGCTTAAAGATGCTTCTGTTTACATTAACTCCAATATATTTAATGCATTAAATCCACAGTAACATAAGTACTGAATAAGAAGATTTGTCTAATAGTTTTAGCATTGATAAAGCCTTTGTGTACCACTACCGTCCTTTTAACTTTATTCTGGCTACTATTAGACGATGTTATGCAGTTTATAAAGGGCCTCCAGCAATTACCAGGCTTCCAACTATCTCACTCAACTATTTTTACTACCACAGATCCCTCTTCAACTGCAGTAAATTGTCTAAATATAGCTAGAATAATACTAAAAAGATGTCACCAATACAGAAAGGCTTATGATACAGTGTTGTTGATGTTAAAGTATGTTAGTCTGCTAATACAGGTCTCCCTCACTATCCGATGCCCCAATTTACGGTATTATTATAGGTTTTAGGTCTTTGGGTTTGGGTTTTGGCTGGTCCCAGAATGCATCCCCATTAACCCCATTAATTTTAGGATTTTCTATATGATTTTTCTATTTAAGATTGGGTTTTCAGGAACGTAACCCAATCGTAATTCGAGGGAGACCTGTAAAATGCTTCACTTTTATACAAATCCTTCTAGAAATAAAACCTACCCTCATCCAAATATTGAATGAAATCCAATCTTCCATACCAGATAAAAAAAACTTTAAGGGTAAAATTTTCCATCATCTAAATACACACATACCGTTTAATAAAATAAACAATTAACTCCCGAACGGTCTTCATACAATCCCAGTCACAAATGCAATCCCCTCATGGTCAGGTTCCAAGGGGAGAGACCAACCTTGAATTTAACCAGACGAGGAAGACACTCCAGAAGAAGATTGGTCAAAATCCATTACGAAAAAATAAATTGTATATTTTAAAAGCCCACAGACGTGCATGCACGACTGAGTGGAATCCATTTGTCCACATCAGATAAAAACCAGGTGAACCATTTCTAAGTGCGGAGTAAATGAGTTATAGTGTATTCAATCCAACCTGGCAGAAATTTGATAACACTGCCTTTCTCCATATCTGTATGTATATACTCAGGCACATACCCCGTAGCTGGGGGTGGCCGACTCGAGACAGAGACCAAACAGAAACAACATTCAAAGTTCTAATTCTTAGGGTTTGGAACCACTTTTACATTCCCTCGCCCCATTCTCTGTCTCGTCTAGTAGGTGAATTTTACAAGGGGAGGAGGATTCCTAGCCCCCTGCCCCCAGAAGAAAAAGTACAGGATATCACGTTTACTCCAAGCTTAATGTGATCTGCAAACTTGGAGATCATACTCAGCAAGCAGAGAGATAGATAGATAGATAGATAAAGAGAGAGGAGAGAGAGAGAGAGGAGAGGCAGAGAGAGAGAGAGAGAGAGAGAGAGAGAGAGAGAGAGAGAGAGAGAGAGAGAGAGAGAGAGAGAGAGAGAGAGAGAGAGAGAGAGAGAGAGAGAGAGAGAGAGAGAGAGAGAGAGAGAGAGAGAGAGAGAGAGAGAGAGAGAGAGAGAGAGAGAGAGAGAGAGAGAGAGAGAGAGAGAGAGAGAGAGAGAGAGAGAGAGAGAATTATATAGTAGCCTATGTAAACTGTAAAAAAAAAGGGCAGCATAACCAATTTCTGGCAGGTTAAGTTGAGGTGACTTTAGCTGTAGGATGTTATAGTACAAAACAGGCATTGTTGCCCAGACAGGGGAACCCATAGCGGCGTGGGTGGTGGTCAGAAGAAGAGGTCAAGGTGAGGTCAGAAGAAGAGGTTGAGGTCAGGTCAGGTCGTGCATGGTTGTGGTCAGAAGAAGAGGTCGAGGTCAGATCAGGTCGTGTAGGGTTGTGGTGGTCAGAAGAAGAGGTCGAGGTCAGGTCAGGTCGTCTAGGGTGGTGGTGGTGGTGGTGGTGGTTGTTGTGGTGGTGGTTGTTGTTGTTGTTGTTGTTGTTGGTGGTGTTGTCGGGGGGTCACTCGGACACCAGGATAGGGTCAATATTAAAACGACCCTCGGCTTTGGCCAACATGTAAGCCAGATAGGCCGCTCTCTCCTTCTTCTCTTTCTTCTTGTTGCGCACCTCATAGTCCAACCTGGGAAAAACAACTAACATAAAATATAGGCAAAAAATCTTAACTATTAACCAATAGAACTTAAAAACGACTAAAGTTCATTCATTCTAGGTTGGGCAGAAATCGTAATATCTAACCTCTGTAACCCAAAAAGGGCTAGAACAAATGAGCCGTTAATTGATACACCTCTTCCCTAGCCAAGTCTTCCTATTTGGTAGAAATATTAGCTCGATTACTCTAGTCCTTTTTGAGTTATGAGAGGATAGAGTTTACGATTCCTGCCCAACCTAGAATGAACGAACTATGCAGTACAGTAATCGAGCTGAATTTTCTACCATTTGGGAAGAGTCAGCCAGGGAATACATATACCGGATAATATATCAGTACTGCACTGATTAATACCGGTAACTAAAAACAAAAGTCCCACCTGAACTTAATGATCCACAAATTATCTAAAATGATCACAAAGAAAACTAAACTAGAAACGAAAAATAAAATCTGACCTGTGTTCAATGATGCGCTCGACTATCCTCTGCGTGGTCATGTCGTTGCCGGAGTCCAGCCTGAGGAACTTGCCCCGACTCTTGGGTACAGCGTAGGGGTCGGAACTGTCAGAGTCGGGCATGATCTCGGACATCCCGTGACACACCAGGTCTACCTTCAACTGGTCCAATAGGTCGGGGGTGACGGAAAAGGGTGCTCCGATAACCACTTCGCTTACGTACTGCAAGAGGAAAGATTACATTAACCCAGGAACTACGACCTTTCTTCTGGAAGGCACGGTATTGAAATGTGTAAATAATACCTTTCAAATACTGTGCCAGTACTGAGAAATTAAAATGTAAAACTTGCAAACTAAACAAACCAAAACTGGGACGATACAAGATAAAGATAAAATAACTTTATCAAAAATGTCTCAAAATTGGGCGACACATAGAAAGTAGTGGCATCTCTCCATACCACATACTCCACTCTTCTCCCTCTTTATACCCCACCCCCCCTCCCCCCTCAACTTGACTTTATATTCTGCACAGGTTTTAGCAGTTCATGGTTAACCCCTTCAGCACAATGAGCACAATGATCTAATTATCATCGTGTTCTGGTTACTATTAGACTATTTTCTTTAGCTGATATTTAACCTCTAGGACTCAAAGTGCTACATATACTCTCAATGAACCCTCTGAACATAAGCATTGCCACAAATCGCTAGGTCAAGTTGCCCAGGCTTGACATCTACCAATAAAATGTTGACAGTGTGGACTTGAATGTTATTATAGTCAGACCAGATACAATACATCAATCCAGCTTGTACTGACCTTACAAGCCAGAACGGACAGAACCCTCTCATGTAGGTTCATGATAGGGTAGTTGGCTCCCTTGTATGTGTTAACGACCGGATCCGTGTGTAGCCCCACTATCAGGAAGTCCCCCTGCTGTCGAGCCTTCTCCAGGAAATCCAGGTGACCCACATGGAACAGGTCAAACGCTCCCGCCACGTACACGATCTTGTCGTTTGCCTGGAAAGGACATAAATTCATATTATCACCAACCCCCTAATAAACTTACAAATAAACCTTATTAACCCCTTCTGTACCGGAGCCGTCCTTTCTACTTTATTCTGGCTACTATTAGACAATTTTATTCAGTTTATAAAGGGCCCCCAGCAGTTAACAGGCTTCGAACTATGGTATCTCCCTTAACCCTTTTTACTACCACAGATCCTTCTTAAACTGCACAAAATCGTCTAAATATAGCTAGAATAAAATAAAAAAGACGTCGCCGGTACAGAACGGGTTAATTAATTCAATGAAACTAATGAATACATATGGTACTCCAAGGATTCGAATCTAGATACTCACACCAAAATTCTGCGCACTAACCATTACTCTATCAAAACAGAATGATGAAGATAGAGACCTAAGTTTGGTGGATGGACTAGCCACCCACAACTGTTGAAAAAATAATGCTAAAAAGATACATAGAGGGCCTCGGAGTTTGACGGCCCCTAAGTTGAGTGGTAAATCCTCTAAGTCCTTGAATAAATTGGCATGGATTGCCCTTTTCATGGGGGACAAGTCAATTTGTATATTGGCCACCCTCATAAAGGGAAGGGAGTCATCTGGCAATAGATGGATCTAAAAAATAAATTTTATGAGAACATATAGGTAAACTTTCTTCCTTAATTTGTATTTATGGCGTGAGAAAATTAACTGCAATACAGTATCTATATACAATATCTGTCTATTATCTATTGAAGTATTGACCCATCTACATCCATCTAACCATCCACAACTCTCCCTCCCCCTCTATTGATCTATCTACCCATTTATATCTATCTATCTACCCGTCTAACCATCCAATTCTCTCCCTCCCCTTCTCAAAGACATACCGTACCTTTGGCGTCAGTCCAGAAGAGAACTGTATGATCTTCTGTGTGGTTGGTAGGAACTGAGTCACCCCTGTCCATGGAGACCTAGCACTGGCATCTGTACTCAGGCTGTCCGAGTGACCGCGCTCTACCAGGTATTCTGCTTCACCAACCTGTAGATAGATGTGAAGGGGTAGGGAGGATCAGCAAGAGACACAAGAAAGGAAAAAAAGAGGTGACAGGAGAAGAACATATATAACAGTAGGATCAGCACGAGACACAAGAAAGGAAAAAAAAGAGGCGACAGGAGACCATATATAACAGTTTGTCGACAAAAAGCAAGCACACAAGCATTCAGAAGCACCAATCACTCATCAGCCCCCAAAATTAATGGCTTCACCTCAGATATAGTAACAATTATAATAATAATAATACATGTAATGAATATAGACACTATATGAGGAGGAGCACTTTATTGACAATGTTTCGCAATTGGCTTTTTCAGGTTACTCTGCGAAACGTTGTCAATAAAGTGCTCCTCCTCATATGGTGTTTATATTCAGTCTGTCAACTTTTCAAAATTACTTCAACAATACATGTAATATCTTTATTCCAGACTCAAATGATCTTAGTACTCGAGTATTAATACTACTACTACTACTACTACTACTACTACTACTACTACTACTACTAATAATAATATATTTTTGTTATTTTTTATCAAAAGTGCCAGTGCTTCCAATATAAGAATTCAAAAACGCTTGGCACACTAAAGTTACAAGAACCATCCACTATGATTATACTCTGTAGTGGTCAGTCATAACACTCCTTTCAAAGTCTTAGCTTCTTGCAAAGATGAGGGTCTTCAACTCACTTTTATAGGGTGAGGGCTGGTCCTATCCAGAGTGAGGTTTGGCATCCTCTATCCAACCTTAGCTGTTTCTGTCTGTCTCTTTTCCTTCTAGGTTCTGGCGAGATTGCCCGATTGGGTGGCACTGCAAGGGGAGCTGCGGACGGTGGGGGCATTGGACTGGTGATGAAAGTCTGTGGCCTAATGATCCCCTCCCCCGCTGCCCTCTCAGAGACGGTTCTCATCTCACCCTGGCCCCTTCGGGGGTCTGAGCATCTGGATGGCTGCGGTCTACCAGACTCGGAACTGTTCGGCCACACAGTCTGGGGAACTACATCAACAACTCTCTTTTAAAGGACTCCACAGAAGCCAAATGCCTAATGGACAATGGTAATCAATTATACAACATTGTAGCCACATATGAAAACTGCCGATCAGAGAAAAACGACTGGTGCGCGGCCACAAGATGATGGCCCCCTTACCACCTGGGGGGCGTTTCCATATTTTAGTGAGTATGCCTTGGTGACCTTGGTGACCACTGTCATGTCAGGTTACATGTTACATACCTGTTGGTGTTGTCTGGTCATGAGCAACATCCTCCCCACAAGGTCTGTAGTACTAACTCCCTCTGTCCTTTTACACTCCCTGCAACACATATATTATCATCAGCAATAACACACAAACACACACACACAATGTATGTATGTACTGTATGTCAATATGCTCTAATGATGATAGATGATGGGTCTACTCACTTGTATCTCTTAGTAGCCTTGACTATGTATGTAAGTGATGTGTATGATTATTGCTAAAAGTAAATAAACACTCCCTAATAATGATGGTTCTACTCACTTGTGTCTCTTAGCAGCCTTGATTATATACTGCATGTATTTATGTACCGGTATGTTATTAACCTTTAACTGTCTTGATGGTGTAATAGTTTGAGTGTTTAAGATCTGTATGTGGTAACCCAGGTTTGAGTCCCGGTGGGATCACATGCTTTCATTAATTTCATTGGGAGGTGTTTGGGGTTGGGAGTGAAATAAATATATTAGAATAATTGTATGCTAAATGTAACTAAACGCTCCCTAATAATAATGGTTCTACTCACTGGTATCTCTCAGCAGCCTTGACTATGTGGTAAGTGTCCACCCCATCTGCTGTCATGGTGATGTCATCTGGAGAACATAAGGTTACATTAAAGTCTAATCAAGATCACATAAACACCAAAATATAATTCCTTATTGCAAATCCATTAAAATATATTAGTTTAAATTGATTTTAAATGTACAACTCTCAATAAACTTCATACATGTTTGACTTTGCAATCCCACAGAACTTTACTTGGAAATTAGCAAGAAGCCAGTCACGGTGAATAAGTGAATCTATAAATTTTAATGTTAAGCTTCCTGATAGAGTATAATCTCTACATCCAGTCAGAGGACCAGGAATCAGAACTTACGTTATATCCTCTACGATGAAAAGATAAGGTATTCACTGTCTTGATAGCTTAATGCTAAGTGTGCGGAATTTCGGTGTGAGTATTCTAGGTCCGAGTCCTTGGAGTACCACATGTATTCATTACTTTCATTGATTTAATTAGTTAGGTTTATTTGTAAATTAATTGGTGAGTTGGTGAAAACAAATATGGAAATATCACAAGAATGACCTCTTCTGGAGTTTCCATCAGAAGAATCCCTCTTGAGCAGTGGTATCTCAGAAAGACACTGCTCTAAGATTAATAGTGCTTAGTAAGTATATCACTGCTTTCCATTATCAAAACACAGTAAAAAGTCCTTTCATAACACAGTAAAAGTCCTTTCCCTCTTTCCCCCATTATATAGTCACTACAGAAGCAGGTTTGAACTCTGCTCAACAACATGTTTTTGCCTTTTTGACCCCTCATTCCTCTGTTCTTCCCCACGTTATACCATGCCTCCATGAACACAAAAGTCATGATAGTTGTGACATACTTATAAACATTCTAACACACTAATTAACTAACCAACCAACTAACAAACAAACTAACAATGCCATACCTCCATGAACACAGAAGTCGCAGTTATATTTGTCCAGGGTCTCGATGGTTGTGACGTACGGCGCTCCTTCAATAACCTCGTCCACCCACTTTATCGCTCTCACCATCTTGTATCTGCGAATCAAGTGAAGTATCAGGGGTGCGGCCATATTTGATAATACAGTACAGTATAAAATTATACATCCTACCATAACTACACTGTAATGGGATTTAATCACCTCCCTGGTACAATATTTAATGAACAAATCTTGAGGCAGTGAACACAATGTGGCTCAAATATTAACATAAGCCTGTCAAAATTGTTCACTGAAAGTTATCACCATTTATATCTGCAGGCGACTGTACCCAAGTTACCAGATTTTGATACACTTAACCAGGTTGTAAAGTAGCATAATAACATAGATAATAGCCTACATAAATAAATATACAAAAAACAAGTTTTACCTCTCTTCCTGTGTAAAGACTGGGGGTCCCTTGTGCTTGGTAATCTCTTCATCCGTGTGTACCCCAACAATGAGGTAGTCCCCCATCGCCTTCGCTTGTCGTAGGGAGTTGGCATGACCGAAGTGTACCATGTCATAGCTGTTTGAGAAAGAGATTTGTGTATTAATAGAGGGTTCAATGGATCTATGAATACATACATACAAGCTTAAAGACCGTTTTGTCCACAGAAGGTTACAGTCTTGCGTCCTAAATTAATACCGTAACATTAAACACAAGTTGCTATTTGTACTACCGGTAAGTATCGCCATTAAAAACACCACAACCAACACTACCAGTACCGTACAGCAACATGTTTAAATGAAACAACTCTAAGTGAAGTAGTTATTTTCTGTAATTTTTCTTGCAATCATACACCGTTTGTCTCCTTTACAACATAATAATGAAGCATACTATTTTGTTCGCTAATTAATAGTGTATTAATGAAACAACTTAAAATGAGGCAACTTTATACTGTACAGTATGTGCAATACCTGTATATATCTGCAAGAATATGACAACCCTCACCCTTGAGTAGACACTAGGTAGCTGGCACTAAGCCATTTCAACTGTCGATCTGTCAATGGTGACATACAGAGTGACAGCAGTGTGGCGACACTCGTATTTATATTCTAAATTTTTAACCCGTGTATCTCCCCGAGCTGTAGTAGACCAGCTCTTCTTACTTGACCCCTTCTGTACCAGTGACGTTTTTAGTATTTGATTTCAGCTACATTTAGACAATTTTATGGAGGTTAGGAAGGACATATGGTAGCTAAAAGGATTAATTGAGATAGTCTGTAGCTTTTTTATTGGTAGACGTCCTTCCGAAGCTGAATAACATCGTCTAATACCAGCCAGATTAAAATTATTAAGAGGTCGCCGGTACAAAAGAGGTTAAGGAGCGTGGTTCCTTCTATATCCCAGTACAGTATATGAAGTTATAAAGGATGTTTGTGTTTCTGTTTTTACCTGTATACTGTACAGTTGCGCTAATAAGTCATGTCTCAGTTGTCATTACGTTTGGCTCGCTCTGTGCTGTATTAATGTCTGTCAGATGTTGAATAGTGTGGGTATGTGTAGGAATATGTTTGTATAGGTCACTCAAAATAAAACAAATCGTGTTTAGATATTGCTAATACCAATTATGGATCAAAGTCTACTTGGTGCCGAGACATGACTTATTAGCCCGATTGTACCTAGGGTTTTATCTAACCTACTGTTCCCTACTCCCTGGTTGGAGTGTTTGCATACTGATAGTGGTGGTTATCTTTGTGGTGTTAATCTGGTTTAGTTTGAGGTGAGTCCAGTCAGTATGATAAGCCTGTCAGGCAAAAAGTCAGAATGAATTATGCCTAATGGAATACTCATACAATACATACTATCTATCTATTTATTAGTGGCCCCTCCATCATTGACGATGCACTTTATTAAAGTATGGCCGATCTTTGAACTCAATGGCTCGCCGTTCAAACGACCCGCCAAGGAGAGTAAACATCAAGATTGCCAATCATCGTGAGCGAAGCGCTCTTCAAATATAATAAAAACACTCATGGACTCGTCCTTCTGATGTGGGTACCACTACTAGAAAAAAAAAGTGAAAAATAAAAAAATTAAAGTGTTGACGGATGCCGTGATCCCCGAAGGGGTGGCCACGAACGAAACGGCCCCATGCACTTCTGTCCCCAGTCAGTCGGTCGTCCCGCCTTCACTCATATACTTAACTCCATCCTTCCACCTCTCTCTCGGTAAAGGGTGTCAAACGAAAACCAAATCCATTCTCTTTAGTCTTTATTATTGTCTATGTAATGATGAAATTATGGTTTATAGTTCAAATTATGTCTTTGGAAGTTATAACATGGCCAAAGCAATGCTATTTCATGTAAATCTCCTTGCATTCATTCACATATTCATCCAAGTCTTCAAACAAAATAGCTCTGGTTTGACACCCTGTCTCGGAACCACCTCAATGTGCTCTTCTTCGCACTCTCCAGCACGCCCACACCATAGCGTTCTCGTACTTCCTCATTTGCCTGTCCATCTCTCCATGTGACTCCACACGCACTTCTTAAAATGTAAAACTTGCAAACTAAACGAACCAAAATTGGGACGATACAAGATAAAGGTAAAATAACTTATCAAAATCGCTATGTAAAAATAACTCCTTTCCACCCCTCTTATTCATGATTTACGTCTCTATAGTTTGTTTATTTTCAGTTGAGGGTAAATCAATGTCAACGTCAATGTCGGGATCGCCACACTATCATGCATTTATTTCTTTATGTCCATGTTTACCACCCTATTCCTTGTTACTGCTTTAAGCGTACGGACAACCCTCCCCCACCTTTTATCACATTTTTGCGGTTTCGAGGTTCGAACTTGGGGGTTCGTTCTCCGATTTTGGGTCCCTTACTGCAAAGTTCCATTTTAGTGTCCAGTCCAGATCTACTGTAGTCTATGCTTTATTGTATAATAACTTATCTTCATACATTATCTGTATTTTATATTGACTTTATTTTTTTATTTTTTTTTCTATGTGATTGAGGGAGGCAAAAGACAGAACTGCCTATAGCGAGTGCCTCCCCCATAGTTGAAAGAGTGACAGGGCCAAAATCAAGGGACGTTCGAGCCAAAATGCCTGGACACACTGAGTTTGAAGCAATTTAAGTCATAGGAAGAGGGAAAGACTGATTCTGGGAGAGAGTTCCAGAGCTCAGCTGTTGAGTAGAAGAAAGTTTGAGAGTAACGTTTCACTCTTGGGTTGGAGAGTTGCACAGAGTAGGGGTGGGATTGAGTTGCACGACGGGTACCACGTGCCCTACGTAAAGGAGGTGGTATACACTGGGAAAGCTCTGAGGAACACTGATTATTATAGTAGCGATAGAATAGCGAGAGAGATGCAACATTGCGGCGGAGAGAGAGAGATTGCAGAGAGTTGGTGAGTGGATGGGAGTTAATGATACGAAAGGCCTTCCTTTCAACTTTGTCTAGGAGAGCGGTGTGAGAGGAACCTCCCCACACATGTGAACAATACTCAATACAAGGATGCACTATGCCTATATATATATATATTATCTTGTTAATTATATCTTTGTTGTTTATAGTTTTTAGTTTAATATGTTGTGGTTGTTTGGCAAATGTAGGAAGCCCTACATACGTCTTACGTCTTCCGTCTCTCTCTCTCTCACTCACTTTCTCTCTATGTATAATCATATAATGTTTTTAAAGTAACTACTGTAGCTACTCTATTACAGGATACTGGCATGAGCATTAACAAATTACTTGTACCCATGTCTATTTCAAAACTCTCTCACACACACACACACACACACACAGAGTATGATTAGACCAAGATTGGAGTATGCATGTACTGTACTGTATATACTCAGGCAGATACCCAATTGCTGTGGGCCGGCCGACTCGAAATAGAGCCCGAACAGAAAAAACATTCAAGAGTTCTTATTCTTAGGGTCCGGAACCACTTTCACGTTCCCTCGCCCGTTTCACTGTCTCGTCGAGTAGGAGAATTATACAAGCCGAGGAGGATTCCTTGCCTCCTGCCCCCAGAAGGAAAAGTAGGACAGTAAAAGACAAGACAGAAATGGCTAAGGTTGGGTAGAGGATGCTAAATCTCTCTCTGGATAGGACTAGTAAAAGAGACAGACAGAAACGACTAAGGTTCCACAAAGTCGTAAGAGTGGGCTAGAGACTATGGCATCGGAGTGTACAGATATACAGTACAGTAAATGTCCCCCTCACTATCCGATGTCTCGATTTACGTTATTACTATAGGTTTTTAGGGGATTGTGTTTGGGCTTTGGCTGGTCCTAGAATGCATTCCCATTTACCCCATTAATTTTACGGTTTGCCATACAATAAAAAAATTCTATATAAGATCGGGTTTTCAGGAACGTAACCCAATCATATATCAAGGGAGGTGTCAAACGAGATACCTTTTGTTTTCTTCTTAGTCATCATTACTAAATATATACACTTAAATTTATGCTTCACGGTTCTCATGCCTTTGGAAGTGGTAAAAGGGCCAAAACAATGCTATTTCATGTAAATTTTCAAGTATCCCTTCTCATAATCACTCATGTCTTCAAACAAAATTGCTCCGGTTAAACACCCTGGTACCGGTATGCATAAACAAATTACTACCATTGGCATACGAACCCCCTCACACCTGATCAGCCCACTGATAACCATCCACAGGCCAGACATCAAGGGAGACTTTCCTATATCATGACAAGATAAGGAAAATTCCGCTCACACAGGGCATTTTTTTTACGTATCCATTCTTCTATAAATTAGGCTACCATAGCACAGTTGGAATGTATGTACGGCCGCGCTAATAAGTGATGTCTCGGCACCAATTATGTTTTGATCAATAATTGGTATCGGCAATAGTTATACAGTAGGGCTACATGATTTCTTCTTTTTGAGTGAGATATGCAAACCTGTTCCTCCTCTCTAACCCAAAAAGGGCTAGAGTAAATGGGCTGTAAATTTCCATAGCTATCCCCTGGCTGACTCCTCCCAAATGGTAGAAAATATTAGCTTATATACTCTAGTCGCTTTTGAGGTTTGTGGTCATGATTTCTGGCCTACCTGTAATGAAAAGACTATAGCTGCAGGACACCAGAGCAAGAAGCCTCTGGGATGGTTACTCTTGCCTTGGGGCATCTGGGGTGGGTCTATGCTTGCATGCATAGAACTGGAGACTTATTTTTAAGTAACTTCACCCCTCATCTAATGAACATAATGAGTCTCAACGACAACAAATAAGACAATGGAGCAACTTGGTTGAGCCCAAGTACTTTTATCTTCTACTGTACTTCCTATTTCTCAACTTATTCTTCCTCTATCCAAAATTCTCTGATCTCCTACTTTTCCTATAGCCACATCATCATCATCATCATCTAAGAAAGACCTGAGGAGACACATAGTGTAGGTATCAAGAGAATCAGTGATCAGATGCATACTAGCAGGCTTGGATAGTTTGGACATGTGGAAAGGATGGATGAACCAAGTTGGGTGAAAAGATGCAAGTCTGTGAATGTGGTGGGAGGTGCACCAATGGGCAGACCAAGAAAGACATGGGATCTGTCTTGAGTCGGCCACCCCCAGAACAAGATGAGGAAAAGTGGGGAATGGGCCTGAGTAAATACATACATACATGCAGCACTCACTAACGATAGTGCTATCGGGTAGGTAATGCAGCGGTTAATGGAAAAATAAAATAATTTACTGTATGGTACCAGTAGTGTCCTAGTAACTCTCTCTAAGTTATACACCAATGTCATTCTACACACCATTTCATAATGACGTTATCAGATGTTAACAACATTATCAGTTCCACAGGTTGTTAACCGAACCAGCTGCTGGGATACACCATACTGGCTACATATTGACCCTCTGACTTTGAAGCACCATTCATAAGTTTATTAATAAAACTAGTTGTAGTGCATGATGGATGACAGAGATATATAAAGAAGATAAATTCATGTCCACCTTCTCAGTGATCAAGGCATTTGGTACCGGTAATAGATAAGATAATTGGGTACCGTACTACAGTATAGTCATTGAACTCTAGTCCCATCACAGGGAGAGACAGGAGACAAAGAGTCAGACCCAGTAGTGCTAACAGGGGAGTAGGGTACGGACTGGAGGAGCGGGATGGTGTAATTGCTGGAGGAATGGTAGATGGATTAAGGATTATGTTTAGTAATGTGGATGTGTTTACTCAGGACAAGAAAAGAGAACTGATATGTAGGTTGCAGGATGAAGAGGAAAAACCTGATATCATAGCCCTACAGGAAGTAAGACCAAAAAATGTTAGAATTGAGAGGGAACTGGTGGAATATAGTTTGGAGGGTTTTGAGTTATATGAGAGAAATGCTATTAGAGCAGAGGTTGGAAGAGGACTGTTTATTTATGTAAGAAAAGAGCTCAAGGTTAATGAGGTGGATATGAGACAGCAGTATTGTGAGTATTTGTGTATTGAAGTAAAATGTGTAAGAGGATCAATTCTAATTGCCTCTATATATAGAAGCCCAAATAATAGCAGGGGAGAGGATGATAACCTACTGAAAACAATGGAGGAGATAGATAATAGAGAGAACAAATATAAAATTTTGATTGGAGATTTCAATTTGCCAAGGATCAACTGGGCAAATTGTACTACTCCAGCGGGACAGGGTAGCCTGGAAAATAAGTTTATAGAGAAAGTGAGAGATTGTTTTTTAACGCAACATATTGTAGAGATGACAAGATATAGAGATGGGACGCAGGGGAGTGTACTTGATTTGATTTTTAGCAATGAAGAGGATATAGTGGAACATGTTAATGTGGATAGCCCTATAGGTCGTAGTGACCATGCCTGTATAAGCTTTAGTTGTAACATTAAATCGGAGAGGGATAATAAAAGCAATAGAAAAATATACATGTATGATAGAGCAGATTATGAGCTGCTGAGACGGTGTTTGGACATTGACTGGGGGGAATATTTGAACGGTGAAGACGCTGAAGGAATGTGGAGGAAAATTAGAGTCAAACTGGAGAATGCTGTATCCAAAAGTGTACCAGTAAGGGAATATAAGGATAAAACAAAATTGAGGAAAAGAACTAACCCAGAATTGCCAATGAAAAGAAAGCTTTGGATATTGATTAGAAGAAAGAAACGATTGTGGGAAAGATTAAAATTGTTAAAAAAGAACAGGGGGTCTAGTATAGAGGCTAAGGAAGTGGATCTGGAACGCAGACAAATAAACAATAAAATAAGGTGGGAAACAAGGAGGGGGGTGAAGGAGAGGGAGAGAGAGATAGCTAGAAATGTGAAGGATAATCCAAAAATATTCTGGAAGTACATTCAGGAAAAATTAACAAGAAGAGTAGGGATCCCAGAGCTGGTGGGGGGGTTGAATGATGGGAGTAGAGCGGAGACTGATAAGGAGAAAGCAGAGGTGCTGGGGAAATACTTTGGGGGGGTACTAACAGTGGAGTCGGAGGATGCAGTGCCTACTATTCCCATCAAACAGGCACCGGCACTAGAACTAGTAGAGTTTTCCCATGCTAGAATAAGAAGGGCTATAGAAAAAATGAATAGAAGTAAGTCACCGGGACCGGATGGGATACACCCAAGAATCATAAAGGAAGGAGGGGAGATGTTAGTAGAGCCATTGAAAATGTTATTTGAGGTATCGTTTAATACAGGACAAATCCCGATGGACTGGAGAGAGGCGAACATAACAGCTATATTTAAGAAGGGAAAGAGAAATGACCCAGGGAATTATAGACCAGTCAGTTTGACAAGTGTTGTGTGTAAACTAATGGAAACGGTAATTAGAGAAGGAATAATGGATCATATGAAGTCAAACCAACTTTTCAGTGGGAGACAGTTTGGATTCTTGCCGGGGAGGTCGACGGTACTACAGCTAATTAAGGTGGTAGATGATTGGATGCAAATTTTAGAAGATGGTGATGTAATAGACGTGGTATATTGCGATTTTATGAAGGCCTTCGATAAGGTCCCACATAAAAGGTTAATAGAGAAAGTTAGAAGCTATAATATAGGGGAGAAATGTGTGAAATGGATAGAAGCCTTCCTGAAAGATCGGAGACAGAGGGTATTGGTGAATGGAATAGGCTCGGGGTGGAGGGAAATTACAAGTGGGGTACCTCAGGGATCTGTGTTGGGACCATTGCTGTTCGTTATATTTATCAACGACTTGCCTGAAGTTATAACTAATGGAAGTGAGGTATACCTGTATGCGGATGACACTAAACTGTATAGAAGAGTGAGGAGTAAGGAAGATATGGGTTTGCTTCAAGGAGATGTGGAGGGCATGAAGGGATGGTCTGAGCATTGGTTAATGCCTTTTCATCCAAAAAAATGCAAGTACATGCGGATTGGGACCAGCAAGATAGACAAGGTAGGATACAGTATGTATGAAGCGATGGAGGAAGTGAGTGCAGAAAAGGATATAGGAGTAGTGATAGATAATAAGTTAAATTTCTCAGAACATTTAGCGGAAAAGATAAACAAAGCCAATAGAATTGTAGGGCTGATAAGGAGGACATTTGTGTCACTTGACGAAGAAATCTTCAGGAATCTATATACAGCGCTGGTTAGGCCACACCTGGAATATGCAAACCAGGTGTGGGCTCCATATATGGTAAAGGATATAGAA
This sequence comes from Paralithodes platypus, assembly GCA_032716605.1. Classification (NCBI taxonomy): domain Eukaryota; kingdom Metazoa; phylum Arthropoda; class Malacostraca; order Decapoda; family Lithodidae; genus Paralithodes; species Paralithodes platypus. The sequence continues at coordinate 19,276,506 of CM064571.1, forward strand.
GCAGTGGAGAAAGTGCAGAGAAGAGCTAGCAAGCTGGTACCAACGTTGAAGAACGCGGGTTATGAGCAGAGGTTGAGGACACTGGGACTTCCGACACTGGCATATAGGAGAAAGAGAGGGGATATGATAGAGACTTTTAAGATAGTGTCAGGAAAGTACGATGAGGATGTGTGTGAAGGTATCTTCTTGATGCGGGAGGGAACAAGAACGAGAGGACACTCTAAGAAAATTTACAAAGAAAGAAATAGGCTTGAGAAGGCGAAGAACTCATTTTGTGATAGAGTGGTAAATGAGTGGAACGCACTGCCCCAGTATGTAGTCGATTCCGAATCAATAAGGGAGTTTGAAAGTAATCTTGATAAAGCATGGGGAAGACAAGATTTGAAGTTTGATTATAAAACAAAAATACAGAATAGTAAAAATGTTGCGTCTGCTACCGCCGCCGCCAACACCGTGAACGACCGCAGCAGTGCAAGCACTGGTACTGAGCTGGATACACAGGCATAGTTTGCCTTTTTCCAGAGGATCTACTGTAAGAAACTGTAAGAAATTACTACAGTACCGTACCAGTAGGATTTATTTTGGTGTAGTTTTAAGGTGTACAGTATCGTAGTCCCTCAGGTGGTGATATTCAAGGGACTGCTAAGCATAATTTCAACTTTGTATATTTACTAATCATGACAATAAAGATGGGAATCAAATCTCATTTAACAGCCTACCGGTACCACTGTACAGTAGGCCTACATCAGTGATAGCATTACTCAGCCTGGGTATACCCTATCAACGTACTCTAGAGGCTAGAATGACCCCATCTTCGCGAGGGAGCATGCTGCCCCCTCAAACTGTTAACACTCTAATCTTTATATCAAGTAATGTCACGGTTAAAGCCCTCCAAGTGACCATGAAGTAACTGCTCCAGATCGGTTCAGTACACACGCATGAACATACTCTTGTTTACAGTTTTCTAGTCTCCCTTCTGCCTCATGTTTAGCCCCATTAGTTTTGAGATTTTTTAAAGATGTTCGCCCCATTAGTTTGGTGATTCACCAAGCGGCTCGCTTGGTGTAGTGACTAGCGTCTCGGACTTCCACCCAGAAGGCCCGGGTTCGCGCCCACGCTCGGCGCATTAAAGATTTTTCACAAGCACTGAGTCGTTACCATCCCTCATGAGCAAAGGGATGGGATAGTAGTACAGGACCCCAATGGAAATACGCCTAATCGGCCTTATTGAGCTATCCTTAGCTAGCTTAGCATGCGCTAGCTTTAAGAACTATTATTATTATTATTATTATTATAATGCCACTTGAGAAAAACCTCATACAACCCACCCGGGATTCGAACCCTGGACCTTGTGATCAACAGGCACTCATGCTAACCACTACACCACACTGTTAACACTCTGTTGCACTAAATCACAAACATTGGGGCTTTGAAGGGTGTCAAAACAGAAATTTGTTTGAAGACTTGAATGAATATAAGAAGGAATGCAGGGAAATTATCATAAATGAACATTGTTTTAGCCATTGTATCACTTCCAAAGACATAATTTGAACTATAAACCATAATTTTATCTTAACATATATAATAATCAAGGTAAAAAACTATGGGCTTGACTTTTGTTTGACACATTAGGGCATTGCACTTGAAAGCAATGAACAGCAGCATAAACTGGAACTTAAATTTGGCTACATTTCTTCCAATTATAATAAACAATATCTACAGGAAATGTTGACGTGTCTCTTTTTTTTTTTACTCCCTAGACCTCCATTAAGCTTTACAAAAAAAAACACTCCCAAGATAAATTTGTAATTTTTTTGGTAGATCCTCCTAAATTACAGGCTTGCTATCGCTCAACAAGAAACAAACTGTAATGCCCTCGAAAATATCCCGCAACCCCAATAATGTACTACCCGAGTTGACGTCTGGTATAGTGTAAAATAGTCGTTGATGGGAAGTCCAATAAACTCATCACGTGAATCACCACGAGACTATCACCTGGTTCTTACAAATAGGACTAAGGTTACTATACTTTTGTACGTCCGTGGTAGTACAGTGGGTTAGCGTGCGGGCCTGGTTGACCTATGGAGGATATGGTTACTGAAATGCTAGGTGTGAAGGGAATTTATGGTCTGAAAACTCCCCAGGCCCACTTCCTTGGTGCCTGGCACGGGGCTCGAACCTCTGAAGGGAGTTTAAACCTCCTAAAAACCCACAGGTTTTGAGATGCCTTGGGTGGGGTTCGAACCCTGGTTAGTAACCATATCCTCCATAGGTCAACCAGGCCCACGCGCTAACCCACTGTACTACCACGGACGTACAAAAGTATAGTAACCTTAGTCCTATTTGTAAGAACCAGGTGATAGTCTCTTGGTGATTCATGTGATGAGTTTATTGGACTTCCCATCAACGACTATTTTACACTATACCAGACGTCAATTCGGGTAGTACATTATTGGGGTTGCGGGATATTTTCGAGGGTATTACAAAAACTAACACTTAAATGGCACTAAAGGTCTAATAATTGACAAAGAAATGGGGCTAAAGGTCATAAAATCACCAAACTAATGGGGCGAACATCTTTAAAAAATCTCAAAACTAATGGGGTTAAACATGAGGCAGAAGGGAGACTAGAAAACTGTAAACAAGAGTATGTTCATGCGTGTGTACTGAACCGATCTGGAGCAGTTACTTCATGGTCACTTGGAGGGCTTTAACCGTGACATAAATTCTAACACTACCTGTAGATCTCCAAAGTACCTGAAGGTCAGAAGGGGAGAGGTATTTGGGGGTTCTGAATCTGAACCCCCTTCTTCCCTATGTTTAGCCCCATTAGTTTTGAGACTTTACGACATTCACCCTACTAGTTTGGCAATTTTAAGACCTTTCACCTCATTTCTTTGTCAAGATTAAGACCTTTCATGCCATTTAGGTGTCATTTTTTTTTCCAACGAGCGATACCGAGGCAGTACTGTACTGTAATTTAAGAGGAAATGGCCTTCGGCCGGGACATTTTTGTACCGAAAAATATATTTATATTTTCTTTACACATTAGATATATATAGAGACAATTAGATATACAGTATATGGGGACAACAACATATATATACTGTATATGGAGACATGAATAAATGGTAACAAATTGGATACAGTACTGTACATGACATTGACCACATGGCAACAAGATTAATGACAACATGGTGACATTAATGACATGGCAACAATAATGCAGTGGTGATATTATCGACTATAGTACATAACATTAATGCAGTGGCAACATTGACTACATGGCGACATTATATCAATTACATGGCAAATTTAATATTTGATGCAAAGGCAACATTAATGCAATGACAATATTAACTAGATCATCATGGCGACTATAGTGTAGCCTTTTATGTAGCAACAATATTGTATAACCTATAAAGTAATAGTTACTAGTAGGAACATCTTAGAGGCAAGAATATAAATGGCGACAATAATGAAGTGACAACATTATTGAATATACTGATATACATACAAAATATGGCGACAATATTACATAGGTGGCAAAATTGTACAGGTAGTGACAGTAATACAATGGCGACTATATAGTGTAACCTGTATGTGGCTACAGTGGCGATAATATTGAGTATATGGCAACATTATTAGATACATGGCGACAGTATTGGATAAATGGCGACAATTTACTACATGACGACAAAAATGCAGTGGCGACTATATACAGTAGGATGACCTTTGTGGCGATAATATTGTATATATAGGCTATGGCGATATTATTAAATACATGTCATAATTTTAGATAGATGGCGAGAGTAATGGATTAATGGCGACATTAATGCAGTTGCGACTACAGTACCGGTATATACAGTAGTATGACCTTTGTGGCGATATTATATATAATGCGACATTATTAGATACATGGCATAATTTTAGATAGGCCTAGATGGCGGGATTAATGGCGACAAATATGCAGTGGCGACTATATACTGTACAGTACAGTATGACCTTTGTGGCGATAATATTGTATATATGGCGACATTATTAGATACATGGCATAATTTTAGATAGATAGAGAGAGTAATGAATTTATGGCGACATAATTGACTACATGGCGACTATCTAGTGTTATTAACGCAGTGGTAGCGGTGGGCCAAATGCTGCAGCACCCACATTGATCTTATCCCGCTGCACTCAGGCTCGGCTACCGTTAAGGAATTTCGCCATTTTCTCCCATCTTAACTCTCAAACCCCATCATGGAAGAGTAGATAGTCAAGTAAATAATGGTTGACATCTATACCAACTTCTAAATGTGTTCGGAAAGTAGTTTATATCGAATTATAGACCGATTTTCTGGCCGAAGTCGCGGTCGAAAGGTTACGCCCGAACAAGTTGTGTCGTCTGCAGTGCTCCCAAATGACAACTTCCCATCCTCCCAAAACCCTCCATATAACTTTTATTACACAATTTTGAGCACTGCCAGTAGCTTGGATAATCCCCTGGGTCCTATTATCCATGCCGATTCGCTAACACTTCCTATAACTAAGGATATGTGGATAAAAATAGGATTATCGATGAAAAGTGAGAAGCTGGGTCAATAGGTAATGAGAGGGTTTCGGAAAATCCTCGCATGTTCTATTTTGGGATGTTATTTATAGGTCAAGGGTGATTCTGAGGGCACTGATGAGTGGGATTTACGCCCATATCTTATAATATATACCCCACGATATCGCAAAAACCAAGACCAATCTATTAAATATCACTGTCACACGAATACACTGCATTTTGTACACCGTCAAGTACTCAGTCGAGAACAATTAAATACTTTCCAAAATTAACTTCGTGACCATTAGATAGCAATACGCGATACACGAGCCGATTAGGGATGGCGGAGAAAGCTATATGGTTCAATATAATTATGTTCACTGGCAGTCGAAATGTCATTTTTTTTTATGGGCCCCATACCCAAAATTGCAAGCAAAATTGTCACCACTGCATTTAAGAAACGATAAATTAGTCGAATTTGGGATTATAGGACAAGATAAATGTTCAATATAGGCTAGGCACACTGGATAATACTGAAGACACTGCATATAGGCTATAGGCCTAGGCTATAATTCCTTTTGAGCGCCCTAAACTCAAAATTACAAGCAGATTCGCAAGCACTTGGGTCAAATAAGTAGACTTGGAATAACAGAACAAGATACGGTTCAATATATGCACACACTGGACATTAGGCAGACACTGGATATATGAATTATCTTTTTTATATATCACTCCAACTCACCAGCCATCGCACCACACCCTCACTTGCTTCTCGTCAAGGCAGTTTTCGGTGGTCATGTTGGCGTGTGTGACTATGCGGTGCTTATTTTATCCGGGTTGACTTGCTACTGACGCTATTTTCCACCCACCCGGCACCTAGCACTCACTCGCACACACTCACTCACATATACACACACACGCAGGGAGAGAGGGACACACACACATACGCACATACTGAAACCACACCCTCGGCCCCTTTATTCCACACATGAACACCCATTCCACCTCTCCAAACCCACTACACATATTCTAAACCCAATTGTAAGTAATATATAGGCAAAAATGCTAATATATAATGGGTAAATAGTCCTAGAATATATACATAGTGAGTCATATGTGGTATCTATAGCTGCGCCGCGCATATCCCAGGAACCCCTCTAATACACACACACGCACATATCCACTAACCAGGTCCCTATAGATCAAATACAGGCGATTTTTATTAATATATATTATAGGTTTACTGTTTTATAATGGAGAAAAAGGCTTGGGAGTGGTATATATTAGGAGTGGTGAGGTACTTAGAGGTGCCCCGCGCATCTCGTACGATGGGTCTACTGGGTGCGGCGGCTACTTTGAACCTGCATAGATTTGACCACTTGTGAGTTTCAGGCTATAAGGAAGTTGGAGCCGTGAACATCGGTATTAAACAAATGCAATAATAATGCACGTTTCTGATGGATAAATGGTATGTTGAATTGGGTTTTATGTATTTATAAATGTACTACTACCGTATTTTACTGTACATTCTGTTAAATATCGTTGTCTACAGCTCCAACTTCCTTATAGAACGAAACTCGCAAGTCGGCAATTTAGATGATAATGTCACCAGCTTGGTTTCTGGGTCAGGCTCGTGCTCTCATCACCAAGGCAACCTTTGTACTCTATAATAAGCTTAAGTAGTCAACATGGAAAGGTCACCCATCCTCACCCATATCGTGGAGGGAAGGTTTGTCTTGGTGGTGTAATGGTTAGAGTGTTTAAAAATGTATGTGTGATAACTCAGGTTCGAATCTCGGTGGATCATACATATGCTTTAATTAAATTGGAGATGTTTGGTGTGGTGGTGAAATTAATAAAATATAGATTGTTCTGGAGCCCCTTCTCGCTGATGTCCCCATTAGTTTTGATATTTTTAGACGTTCGCTCCAATAGTTTGGCGATTTTTAGACCTTTTATGCTATTTAGGTGTCGATTTTGTCTTGGCGAGCAATAGCGAACCTGAAATTTAGGAGGTCCCGGCCTTCGGCCATGACATTTTTCTACCGAAAATGTACAAATTCATCTCGATGGGAGGTCTTGGGGGTATTTTTTAAGCTTGATGGAGGTTTTGAGAGGAAACTTAAGAACATTATAAATAAGTAAATAAATAAATGCAAATCTCCCCTAAGTTATATGCGAGTATTCTATTTATAGTGACAGTCGAGTGGCTTCACTTCCAATAAGCTTCCTTGTTCCCGCCATATAAGTGTTCATTAGATTATTAACCCTTTCTGTACTGGCTACGTCTTTTTCTTATTTTTTCGGCTACTATTCGACGACGATTTTATGCAGTTTAAAAAGGGCCTCCAACAATTAAAAGGCTTCGAACTATCAACTATCTCACTTAACCATTTTTACTACCACAGATCCTTCTTTAAACTGTACACAATCGTCTGAATAGGCTATAGCTACAATACAAATAAAAAAAACGTCGCCGGTACAGAAGGGGTTGATATTGTGAGATCCCATCACATGAAAGATATTCTCACTGAACTATAATATGAGGATGGTGATAGGAGAAGAACAAATAACAGTTCGCCCACAAAAAACAAGCACATAAGCATTCATAAGCACCATTCTAGACTAAAAGATAAACCTGTAAAGGAAAGTAAAAGTTGCCCAATGTTAGGTACAGTTGTTCAAATGAATACTCACCCATTCCGCGATGTTATGTATGAAAGCAAAATCTGTGCTTGATTTACAAGAATAATTTGTTATTAAGACGTTAATTAGTATTAGTAATTGACTATTGCATACAAATATATACCAGGTATCTTACTTACATTATAATAGCTTTCCTTCCATACATAACATATCGGAGTGGGTGTAAATGCATGTGGGTAAAGCCGGTATCACACGAGAGCTTTTATAGTCAACATTCGATGATCAACATTTTGCTGGCAACATTTCTGGAATATTTTACACTGGTATCGGAAACTAGACTAATGATAGATGAATTTAGGTGACTTAAATATTTTAAATGTTTACCACACAAGCTGCCAAACCAGTGTTGAGGATAAATGTTGAGGGAAAACACGCTCATCTGTTCATCTGTTCGCTGAAATGATAAATCCGGAAATGATCCCATGCAGGAAATATCGGAAGCAGCCTTCACCACCACACTTCCTAGAACCACGTCCAGCCTCAGGGAACCACAAGTATCTTACATCACTGCTATATATATATATATATATATACTGTATATATATATTTCAGTTTATTCCCTGAATATATAATAGTATACTGTTAGATATATAACATATATTAACAGCTGTGTGGTTACTAAGTGATGATTTTGGCATTAACATTAAACCAACTATCTAAGTCATTCAGATATCGAGATCAATTATATTAAGTATATACAACAGGTAATTCGCTTTAATTATAGTTTAATTATATACAGGTGTGAACGAACAGGTGCCCACATAAGTTGTTATGCTTCTCTCCGTGATCTTATACATGGTAGAAACTATGCACGAGCGATTTTTCCGATAGATTTTATAGGCAATTATTGTCTGGAAGTTTGAAGATATAAGTTCTATATGGATTAAACTACCTAACATAATCTACCTATCTATATCGATATCCACACTAACACACACATACTCACGCTCGCACATATATACTGTATTTATCCACATGCACACCCACACGCACCCAACACACACACATACAATACACGCCCATACATAGACACACACGCGCACACACACACACACACGCACACACACACACACACATACACACACTACCAGGAACAGGAGTAGGAAAGCAGCTGGCGAAATTCATAGTCAGCAAAACACAATTATTATTTATAAAACACTCCACTATTATTTTTAAGGGAGAGAGAGAGAGAGAGAGAGAGAGAGAGAGAGAGATGGTTCATGTTTTGGTCTATTTTTTCATTTACTTATTATTTTTTCTAGTTTCCTCCCTATACTTCCATCAAACTTTAAAAACACATCCATTAGATCCCCTTCTAGATTAATTTGTAAATTTTTCGGTAGGAAAATGTCCCAAGGCCGATTCTTCCAAAATTACAGGCTCACTATCGTTCGCTAAGAAAAACATCAACACCTAGATAGAACGAATGGTCTTGATGTTGACAAGGAAATGGGGTGGAAGTTCCTAAAATCGTCACACTAATGGGGCAAACGTCATGAAATCTGAAAACTAGTGGGCTAAACATGAGGGAGAAGGGGATCTAGAAAAACGACCCCTCTCCCCTTAAACTGCAGTATTGTGCTGCCAAAGAGTTTTAACACTATTTGGTCCGACGACGGGCTTTCTGGACCTCCCCTGTTTTACTCCATTAGTTTTGGAAATTTTAAGACGATTCACCCCATTATTTTGGCGATAATAAGACGCTTCACCTCTTTAGTTTTGTGATGTTCAGACTCCTAGCCCCATTAGTTTGGTGATAATAAGACACTTCACCCCATTCAGGTGTCGATTTTTTTCTGAGCGAGCGCTAGCGAACCTGTAACTCAGAAGAAATCAGCCTTCGACTGGAACATTTTCTATTAAAACACTATTAAAGTTCACCTTAAAAGGGGTCTGGGTGGGCATTTTATTGCTTGAAGGAAGTCTGGAAAATCGCAAAAGTTCACGAACATTTGTCAGGAGCTGTACAGTAGCGCTAATAAGTCATGGTTCAGCTGTCATTACGTTTGGCTTGCTCTGTGTTGTATTAATGTCTGTCATATGTTGAATAGGGGGGATAAGTGTAGGAACATGTTGGTATATCTCACCCGAAAATAATAAATCATGTAAATATTTCTGATACCAATTATGGATCTAAATATACTTGGTGCCGAGACATCACTTATTAGGCCGACTGTACAATCGCGCTAATAAGTGATGTCTCTGCGCCAAGTATATTTTGATCAATAATTGGTATCAGCAATATCTAAGCTTCATTTCTTCATATCGAGTGAGATATACAAACATGTTCCTACATTTACCCACCCTATTCAACATCTGACAGACATTAATACAGCACAGATCAAGCCAAGCGTAATGACAAATGAGTCATGACTTATTAGCACGACTGTACATACATTACATATTCTCCAACGGATGCACTCTTGTTTTTTACTTTGCCTATCGGGGTCCTGATAATGAGAGAGAGAGGGAGAGAGAGAGATAAGGTAACCAACTTATAATATAATCACCCAGCCATTACACAACTCATATAAATAGTTGCCTTTTTAGTTACGTAAAGGGCTGATAATCTAATTCACTAATAATATGTACGATCATACTCCACTCACATAGGCCTACACTGTTAAGGATCAAGGTTATAAGAAAAGTAAATAACATATCGGTAATTATATATATATATATATATATATATATACCGTATATATATATATATATATATATATATAATTATATAAACAGTATATAAAGCAGCAAGTCTACTAACACCATATACAAAGTTTATGGGTTTCATTTTTTTTTATAATGCTCATAAAACTGTCAGAATAGTATGTGCATGTGGGATGACGCATACATTAAGGGGAGATGGGTAGCTTTTCTTGTCTCCCTTCTCTCTCATGTTTAGCCCCATTAGTTTGGCGATTTTAAGACATTCGGCTCATTAGTTTGACGATTTTAAGACCTTCCACCCCATTTCTGTGTCAATATTAAGACTTTTCGTGGCATTTAGGTGTCGATTTTTGCCTGGCGAGCGATAGCGAGCCTGTAATCTAGTTTTCTATCAAAAAATATAAATATTTATCTTGAAGGAGCACTGTAAACAATATCTGTTGTCTGTATTTATCAACAGAAAATTCACAGTAAACTTAAAATACAGATATCTGTATTTTATATTACAGGCATCGACTGTAAAACCATGGTGTTGAATAACTAAAGGAATATTGACTATATACCATATTTGTTCTTTATGAACTGTAGCAAGCCTATACACTGATATAAATTAAGTTAACTAAATACTGAATTTTGTTTTATAAAATGGTAAAAAATGGTGGTGGGAGGGCTTGTGGCTTTGGCTCCGCTGCATGTCTGCCTGCCGAGATCGGAACCTCTCCGGGTGGTCGGGGGCCGGGGGAGTGCTGGAGCGACCTTGGTGACCTGGTTTCTGGGTCTTCTCCTGGGTGACCTGGATGTGTGTGAGTTTGTGCTTTTTATCTGTTTATTTGTTGTTTTATGTTGTTTTTGTGTTTTCCCTGTTCTTGCTCTGTCTTGAGTCGGCTACCCCCAAAATGGGGATTGGGCCTGAGCATATAGATAGATAGATAGAATAGAAAACTCAATTTTTACCCTTGCAATGTATCTAGAAAACGAGGCAATAATTTATCACTACAGTTGCCGGGGGCGTGAATGAATCGCCTTCATATGCTTCCATATGCCGAGGCAACTCACTCGATTTTCTAGCGTGTAGGTCTATACCGTTTTTGTTTTATGCTAGGCTAAACAAGTAGTAGTAACGTAGAGTACAGTCTTACAGAATCTTGTGTTTATTTTCCAACAGGTACCGGTATATAGCCGATGAAAACAACCATATAGATATTTAATTGGATATTGCATGAATGACAGTCCAAGTTAGTTTCTGACAATATATAAAATTGAACATGTATATAATGTGTAACCAAATACTTTCGCGGTTGCTGCATAGCTGGGGATTAGGCAATGTTTACGTTACGTGACAGGCTACCATAATCAGAATTTTGTTCTGCTATATTTGTACGTAGCCTACAGTCTTTGCGTGACACAAGGTAAGGTTGCGTTATACAGTATAGGCTATTGTATCAAACAACTCACGGTGTTTAAAGTAGCCTAACTGAGGGTAGGGTGGGATTGTTGTTGTGGGTAACGGTTTATATTCAGTATAACCGCCAAAGCTAGGTTATAACAAACAATGTTGATCAAATATTAATACGAATTATGATTATATGACGTTATTATTTGTGTGTTGCAGATATATTGTATTTTTATGTAAGAAATATTACTGTTGGTAAAGTATACATTAAAGATCCCGGTAATGCATATTGTACGCTAATTCGGTTTTGCACCATATGCCTACATGGGTAGATGGGCAATTTTCCGTTTCACACATCCATTTTTATGACACCTCAGCTACACCTCCCATACCGGTATTTTACTTAAAAGTATATATATATATATATATATATATATACTGTGTGTGTGTGTGTGTGTGTGTGTGTGTGTGTTCATTCTTACATATCTTGCTTTGGTAGGACTAGGTTACCAAGAATGTCAATTATCAATATATAAGTGTAACAATACAGTAAAAGATTCTGTAAAATTTACTGAACAATTTCTGGCAATTAGGCTGCCAAATATTATCTGTAATTTACACGATTCTGTAAACACTTATTAGACGATTATATTCAGTTTATAAAGGGCCTCCAGCCATTAACAGGCTTGGAACTATCTTACTTAACCTTCTTTACTACCACAGATCCTTCTTAAACTGCACACAATTGTTTACATATAATGGAAAAGACGTCGTTGGTACAAATAGTGTTAATTTATATATCAAGGGGCAAATATGACACTTAATTTGTGCATACAATTGCATTCATTAATCAGGATCTACAGGTTTAATTGAATTAATATACACATACACATACACAACAACAACACACACACACACACACACACACACACAACCAAACACACATACACTATCGTATCTAAAAGGATAAACCCATGTGTAACTCTCTCTCCCCTCCTCCTCTCTCTCTCTCTCTCTCTCTCTCTCTCTCTCTCTCTCTCTCTCTCTCTCTCTCTCTCTCTCTCTCTCTCTCTCTCATACACACATACACTATCGTATCTAAAAGGATAAACCCATGTGTAACTCTCCTCCCTCTCCTCCCCTTCTCTTCTCTCTCCTCTCCTCTCTGTGTAACTCTCTCTCTCCTCCTCTCTCTCTCTCACCTCTCTCTCTCTCTCTCTCCTCTCTCTATCTCTCTCTCTCTCTCTCTCTCGCTCTTCTCTCTCTCTCGCTCTTCTTCTCTCTCTCTCTCTCTCTCTCACTCTCTCTCTCTCTCTCTCTCTCTCTCTCTCTCTCTCTCTCTCTCTCTCTCTCTCATCTAATGGGGCCAAATATGAGGGAGAAGGCCGGGATCCATAAACACTAAATCCACCCTTTAAGAATTACTGTGTTATTGGCTATTGCTGATGTCATAGCTTGCCTTATCTTATTGTGGATTGGGTCTACTAACCCCTTCAGAATTATGACGTGTTCTGACAGTTTATTCTGGCTATCATTAGGCGATTTTATACAGCTTAGGAAGGCTCTGTGGGACTTAGAAGGGTGAAGACTATCTCAATTGACCCTCTGGCTATCATAACACGATTTTATACAGCTTAGGAAGGATCTGTGGGACTTATAGCAGGGTGAAGACTATCTCAATTAACCCTCGAATTTCCCTATGCCTTTCCTAATCAAAACCCCCAATTGCCCCACCACGCCCCATCTCTGCTCACCCTAGTTATTTATAAAGGATAAGTGGTTCATTATGTAACTAGGAGAAAAACTTAATTGATAGACCAAAATAATTAGTTTCCTCTTCTTTAGATATTATATTAATTTAATGAACTAAGATTATATATACGTTTTATTAAATATTAAACTATAAACACTACTACTACTATAAATACTACGGTACTACTAATAATGGTAATATACAGTATATCATATTCATATATTATATCTATCTATCTATCGATATATATATATATATATATATACCGGTATATATATATATATATTGTATATCATAGTGATAAAGTGATATGCATTGGTTTAATCTATCTGTCTATTGCAATATCTGGGGCAAGGTTAATGGTCAGACGTGTCCTACCTATAACATACATACATATACATACACACACACACGCTCACACACTCACATGATGATACACACATACATAGAAAATACCCATAGCCCAAACATACAAATATACACACACACACACACACACACACAAATAATAAACACATATACACACATAAAGTTAAACACACACACACACACACGCACATAGTACAGGCATATATATATATAAAGTTAAATGTACACACACAAACACACACACTCGCATACACAAATACACTATATATATACCCCACCTTAAAGACGTGTTGGCAAGACGATTATATGGGATATCTAAGTTGTGTAAGTAACATTCTAACCTACACACACACACACACACACACACACACACTGATATTTGGTATTGATAAATACGTTCAATGTAATGAGTAACTGAGTAACTGAGTAACACACACACACACACACACACACACACACACACACACACACACACACACACACACACACACACACACACACACACACACACATTCACCATAGCTGAACTTAAGGGGAGCTTTTTAGTTGATTCCCTAGACTTCCGTCAAGCTTAAAATTACTCCCCCTAGACTCCCTTTCAAGATAAATTTGTACATTTTTCGGTAGAAAAATTTCCCGGCCGAAGGCCGGTTCCGCTTAAATTACAGGCTCGCTATCGCTCGCCAGAAAAAAATCGACACCTAAATGGCACGAATGGTCTTAAGATTGACAGAAATGGGGCGAGGGTTCTTAAAATCGCCAAACTAATGGGGCGAACGTCTTAAAATCTCAAAAGCAATGGGGCTAAACATGAGGGAG
>CM064571.1:19295755-19313290 GCA_032716605.1 Paralithodes platypus
ATCTTATACAAGGATAGAAAGCTAAATCACTATCAATATACCCAATGATACTCTATATACCTTTATTTTATGGTAAAATTAATCCATCTTACACATTGATAGAAAGGTTAATCACTATCAATATAGCCTATTCAATAAGGTCTGGGTGGGATTTTTTTTTAGTTTGAAGGAAGTCTGGGATGGTATTTTTGTTAGCCTATAGTGGACGAACTAATATACATTGCTCGAAAATGGCAAAGCAAGCAAAATCCTCAATAATTATTAAACTATCATAATAACCCCCAAGACGTCGGACCAGATAGTGTTAAAGATAGTATTACAGATAGTGTCCATAAGAATGTGTCTATACCCTGTTCCAAATAGTTAGTCCAGAATTCGTGAACCCTTATAACCTCTGTAACTCAAAAAGGGCTGGAGCAAATGGGCTGTAAATTACCACACCTGTTGATTGAACACCAAGGCCACTTCACACACACACACACACACACACACACACACACACACACACACACACACACACACACACACACACACACACACACACACACACACACACACACACACACACACACACACACACACACACACACACACACACACACACTCTCTCCAATGATACACACAACATACACCTTTCTACTTACACATACACATATCGATCAATGTGTGTGTGTGTCTGTGTATGTGTGAGTGCCTGGGTATGTGTTTGTGTGTATGTGTGTGTGTGTCTGTGTATATGTGTATGTGCCTATATATATATGTGTGTGTGTGTGTGTGTGTGTGTACATAATGTGTGTATATGAATAATATGACGTGTACAGAATGTGTGAGTACCCAACACTGAACTAACAGTGTTTAGTTCAGTTGTACCCACGAGAGCAAATAATATACCAAGTTTTCTTTGATTCCCGCTCAGAGAAAACGTAAAGTCTATGGGTGACTATTTAAGCAATATTCACCCGTCTAACACTTAACACATTCAGTATTGGTGACGACCTTTTCATTATATTCTGGCAACTATCATACGATTTTATTCAGCTTAAGAAGGACGTCAACCAATTAAGAGACCACAGACTATCTCAATTAATCCCTTGTAGCTACCATATACCATATAGCCTATCCTTCCTAAGCTCATAAAATCGTCTAAATGTTAGCTGAAATAATGACAAAAAGACGTCACCGGTACTAACAGGGTTAACACTTACTGTATCGGCGACGTCTGTAATTTTGTTTTTAGCTATAGCTAGACGATTATGTGCAGTTTAAGAAGGATCTCAGGTAGTAAAAAGGGTTAAGTGAGATAACATAAGAACATAAGAAAATGGTAGTCTGCAGAAAGCCGATTGGCCTAAGCAAGGCAGATCCCTGTCCCACACAACCCCAATTACAAAGCCCAATTATAGGCTCAACACTCTAATACCCTGAGGATCATCTTACCAAAACGGTTAGAGATTAACGCAGGATTACGGGGGTCTGCAGAGCGCTGATTGGCCCAACCCCGCTGATCCCCCTTCACACCCAACCCTTCTCGTCCATATGCTTATCCAATTTTATCTTAAAGCTCCCTATCGTTTTTAATCCCACTATAGCAGTTAGTTCGAAGACTATTCGTAGGTTCTTATTAAGCTGAATAAAACTGTCAGTAGTAGCCAGAATGAAGTTAAAATGACGGCACGGTACTGAAAGGGTTAATGTGAAATAAGCGCATGGACAAAATATACACGTACAGTCTCACAAATACAAACCCATTCAACAACAACGATGCTCATGGTGTTGGGGCTTGTGCTGATGATATATTAAATACAAAATAATACAAGAAATGACCAACACGAAAGGTAAAACAAGTATATGGAAACAAAAAATCTCCCAACACACGCACTAACAAGCACACTCTCACAAACACACGCATAGACTCACGAATAAACACACATATACTCACAAATATACACACACATACATGTATATACTTACAAATACACACATGCCAACACACAATTACACACACAGGCAATTACACACATACACAAAACTTTACACACACACACACACACACACACACACACACACACACACACACACACACACACACACACACACACACACACTCAGACAAGGACATATTATACTCATACAAAGCCAAAATCAATGTCATGGCAAACATAATTAATCTCAAAACCAATATTAAAAAGTGGCCTTGCTTAAACTCCCGGCAAAACAATGCAGTCCTAACCAGTACATCTGTCTATATATGTGGGCTACTCAAGGTCCAATAGGCTCACTTACATGCGCACACACACACACATGCACACACACACACTCACAGACACACATACACATAGTGTATACTGTTTGTGGTTCGAGGCTCGAGCCCGGCTGAGAGTATTCTATCACACACACACACACACACACACACACACACACACACACACACACACACACACACACACAAACACAAACACACACACACACACACCCCTACACTGAAGAATGTCCCATATACTATAATTCCCCCCAGCTGTCTCTCCTTATTTCATATTCTTCTTTTGTTCTCTACCGAGGATTACCTCCCATTGTAGTAGGCTTTACCTGACCCTACCTGTACGGACCCGTAGGCCATTTCGCCTTAACCCTTTTCAAACTCCTCATTTGATCTCTTCCGACGTTTGACATTCCATTCTAATTGGCTTTACCTGACCTACAGTCCGTTGCCCCATTAACCCTTTTCCAATTCCCTCATTTAATCTCTCCCAAGGAATTAACTCCCATTATTAGCCTCACCTGACCCTACCAGAACAGTTTTTGTATGTATGTATGTTTGTTTGCATACGTGGGCGTTTATGTATACGGGCATGTGCACACTTACTGCATGTTCTTATGTTCTTATATATGTATGTATATATATGCGTATTTATGTGTGTACGTATGCGTATATATGTATGTTCTGTATATATATATGAGTAAAATAAATGTGTACTGTATATGCACTGTAAATCACTTACTCTCATGGTTAATTTATGATAATTTGTATTTTACACTAGCATAATTATTGTATTAATTTCTTGTTTTAATGTAAAGTATATTATACTCACACATTGTAAACTGAGCTTACCATTTTCATATCTGTACATCTCATGTTCATCCACTAATTGTAAAATGTGTATTTTCAGCTCATGAGGCTGCCATTCTTTAATAAACCGTTTATTATTATTATTATTATTATTATACAATAGAAGAGGCACATATATACATACATACACATACAAAATATAGACAGATACTTGAAAATACAGTCACACACACGCACACGCACACACACACACACACACACACATCTATGTACACAAGGTCGGGAGGGTTTGGTATTTGAGAGTATGAGGGGAGAAAATGTATTGAAGATAAAAACGCATACACACACGCTATACCCTTGACCTCTATCCTATGTAACTCAAAAGGGGCTAATCATTTTGACCACAACGTCTTTTAAATTTGGCTCTCTGTCACTCTTTTGAGTCTGGGGGAGACACTCGTTACAAGCAACCCGCCTTTTGTCTCCTTCACATTAAAACTAAAACAATATAAATAAAATTACCAGTTAAGTCCCAGTAACAAGGCCACGCCCTAGCCCTGTCAAATTGTCAATGAAGGGTGTGTACGGGGTAATGAAGGGTATGTACGGAGTAATAAAGGGTGTGTACGGAGTAATGAAGGGTGTGTACGGAGTAATGAAGGGTGTGTACGGAGTAAATAACTGCATCTAACATAATCTAAGCAAACCTAAGTTAACCAATTAAGAGCCTGATCCTAACTTTCCACAAAAAACCAAAGTATCCCCCCCCCACCCACCCCACCCCCACCTGGCCTGAACACTCCGCTAGTATGGAGGGCGTGTCGACCAGTTCTGTATGAAGGGATCGAGGTATTCGCCAACTTTTTCGCCTTCCAACAATTATAAAAAAAAATAAGGCGGCTTGACCAAACATAGGCATATTATTTCGCGGGCGGACTGTATCATTATTTGGACCTGGGATGTTGCCACCCTTGTAAGACATGGAGCGAGGGTTTCATAGCTGTAATTCCCGCTGGAAAATAAGTTTTGTAAACAAGATAAATATATACCGGCGATGTGTTACAAAACCTAGTCAATTTACCTCTTCAAATGGTTTAACAAGTATTTACACTGAAAATCCAGTTTTCTTCATGGCATTAAACTAACCAACGTTTTCTTTTCAAAACTGCAGAGACCATTAATTTAGTCCAAGTTATTGGAAACTAGCCAAAACATTAACCCTCTCACGACCATAGGACGCAGAGGTTGCCAGATTAGCAATAAGAAATAGATTACTCTCACTGTTATAATTACCTCTCCAAAATTAGTTTTCTGCCCACAGCTAACTCAAAGACAACTGCAGAGGTTGAAGTAAACAAACTAAAGGTTTATAGATACCCATGACGGTAACAAAGGCTTTAAAGTATCCCTAATAGGCTCAAAAATCGCGTCAGGAAGTGAGAGGGTTAATCCGAAATATTCTACTATATATTTCTTCCCCAGCTGACGGTAACTTGAATCCCTTAACCACTGATGTCTCGATACTTGACAGAACAATATGAAACTAAACCCTGTTCCAAGTGGGTAGGCCAGACATCGTGAACCCTAACCTCTGTAACTCAAAAAGGGCAGCAAATGGGCTGTATATTTCTACACCTATATATATATATATATATAAAATTGTATATAATATATCAATTCTTCTTCCGAATATCCAAATACGATATACGTTACCAATATCATAATGTATCACTCCTCTATGTATCACTCCTCTATGTATCACTCCTCTATGTATCACTCCTCTATGTATCACTCCTCTATGTATCACTCCTCTATGTATCACTCCTCTATGTATCACTCCTCTATGTATCACTCCTCTATGTATCACTCCTCTATGTATCACTCCTCTATGTATCACTCCTCTATGTATCGCCCATAATAAATAGTCTTCCACAAGAACACGTCTTTCCTTTCTGGCTCAACCAAGCGACCTTTATAAGTCACCTCAGAACCCCATTAATTTAATATCAAGCAGGTATTATGTTAGGGGGGAGATTTCCACTTGAGGGATTTCTTTCGGGATCCCTTTCTCCCTCATGTTTAGCCCCATTGCTTATGAGATTTTTCAGACGTTCGACCCATTGGTTTTGGTGATTTTAAGAACTTTCGCCTCATTTATGTCAATTTTAAGACCTTTCGTGCCATTTAGGTGTCGATCTTTTTCTAGCAAGCGATAGCGAGCCTGTAATTTAAGAGGAACCGGCCTTTTCCTACCGAAAAATGTACACATTTATCCTGAAAAGGGGGTCAACGGGGTGTAATCTTAAGCTTGATGGAGGTCTAGGGAACAAACTAAAAACCTCAGCTTAATTAGATATGAAGCAGGTATTATGTAAATCTGGGCTGGCAGGTAAACAAATTATTATTAATTCGGCGCTGTGGGGTGGAAAAAATAGGAATGCTTTTGATATGAGTGTTGTTCTTAATTTTGTTGGTGTTGTTGTTGTTACTATTGTTGTTGTTGTTATTGTTGTTGTTGTTATTTAGTTGTTGTTTACTCGTTTTTATTGTGTTTAAACTTATCATTTGACATCTTTGACGATAAAAATACTATTATTGCCTTGCTATAAATAAGAAAAACTTCCCAACACCTTTCATAAGCACCTCAGAACCCCATTACTATTTACCAGTCAAGGCATTATGGAAACCTGGGACGACGTGTAAAACGTTTATTATCAATTCAGAGCTGTGAAGTGAAAACAAAATAGGAAGGCTTTTGATGTGTGATAGGGATAATTATGTTACATTTTGCTATTATTATTATTATTATTATTATTATTATTATTTGCATATGTGTATTCATTTAGTTAGTTTTGCTCTCTTTCTCTCTCTCTCTCTCTCTATATATATATATATATATATATATATATATATATATATATAATGCATGCTTCTGGTCTAAGTGTCAGATAATCTAATGGTATTGTTGTTGGTAAGTTTAAGACTAACATCATTTGGTATTATGCAAATCTCTGACAGTATAAACACTATATTGTTTTCTCACTACAAAAAAGAACATAACATGGATATTTTGAGTTAGGTGGAAGTTGTACAGTTTAATAGTTTATTTGTAAAGTTGGTCATCAAATCACATTATGGCAATATCTAACAACGTAACAAACTGTCTTGATAGCGTAATGCATAAATACGCGAAATTTCGATGCGAGTATCCTAGGTTCGAGTCCTTGGAGTGCCACATGTATTTGTTGATTTCATTAATTGAGTTTAGAAGTAAGTTGGTTGGTGAAAAAATGTGAACGTAACAAAAAAGGCATATCAAATCTTTAATAAAACAAATGGGTTTGTTTTGGGTTGTATTATTATTAACCCTTTCAAGCTCCAATACGCATTTCTGTTTTGTTTTCTGGTAATTATTAGACGATTTTATTCAGATTAGGAAGGGTATATGGAAGTCGAGGGTTGATTGAGAGAGTCTTTACCCTTTTTAATACCCACAGATCTTTCCTAAGCTGCATAAAATTGTCTAATGATAGCCAAAATATATTGCTAAAACGCGTCAGAGCTTCAAGGGGTTAATAGTAGTAATAGTTGTTGTTGTTGTTGTTTTTGTTTGTTGTTGTTGTTGTTGTTGTTGTTGAATTTACGTCCATCACCATTTGACATTATATTATCACATACTATCAACATAAGAAGTACGTTAATTCCCGACTACAAAAAATGGGAAGGCTTCTGATTGACGCGTTGTATATTTGATGTAGCCTATTTATTTATTATAATTTATTGTTGGTTTGCTTTTAAAGGTATGATCATTTGACCTTAGGCTAATCTCTAATAATAAACATAATATATTATAAACACAAATATATGTCAGGAAAGCTTCTGGTGTACTTGAGAGAAAATCTAATGTTATTGTTGTTGTTGTGGTGGTTGTTGTCCTTGTTGTTGTTGTTGTTGTTGTTGTCCTTGTTGTTGTTGTTGTTGTTGTCCTTGTTGTTGTTGTTGTGGTGGTGGTTGTTGTCCTTGTTGTTGTTGTTGTTGTTGTCCTTGTTGTTGTTGTTGTTGTTGTTGTTGTCCTTGTTGTTGTTGTGGTGGTTGTTGTCCTTGTTGTTGTTGTTGTTGTTGTCCTTGTTGTTGTTGTTGTTGTTGTCCTTGTTGTTGTTGTTGTGGTGGTTGTTGTTGTCCTTGTTGTTGTTGTTGTCCTTGTTGTTGTTGTTGTTGTTGTTGTTGTTGTTGTCCTTGTTCTTGTTGTTGTTGTTGTTGTCCTTGTTGTTGTTGTTGTTGTTGTGGTGGTTGTGGTGGTTGTTGTCCTTGTTGTTGTTGTTGTTGTTGTTGTTGTTGTTGTCCTTGTTGTTGTCCTTGTTGAATTTAACATCCTAGTGGGAATGCTTCTGATCCAGGCGTGTTGTGTATTTTCATATTTATTATATATGCGTGTCGAGCGGTCGAGTGGTGAGCACGCTCACATGTGAATCTGCAAGACCCGGGATCGAATCCCTGCCACGGCGGACATTTAGTGGGTGCGGTAGTACGTCCTAGCATGTTTCACATGCTCGCACCCACTCAGGGCACATCCTGACGACGTATACAGACTAAACACACATAATAAAGCCACTCCAACAGCTTCCTCTCTCTCCAACACCCCTTCTCCCCTCTCAACACTCTTCTCTGAGCTAGTGCCGGTACATATGGACAGTCCTGTATAGAATTGTAAGATTCAAAGTCGTAAATATTCCGGGACGAGCTCAATAGACGAAGAAGAAGAAGATATTAGAATGTAAGGGTTTATTTTTCTGTGCCCCCTTCTCCCTCATATTTAGCCCTATTTGTTTAGACATCTTAAGACACTTGGCCAATTTTCAGACCTTTCGTGCCGTTTAGGCGTCGATTTTTTCCTGGTGAGCTCTAGCGAGCCTACAATTTAGGAGACCAGCCTTCGACCAGGATATTTTTCTACCAAAAAATACACAGCAATATTTCGAAGGGGTATATTTCTATTATATTTTATATTATACAGAATTATACAGGGGGCAGGGGGCTAGGAATCCTCCTCCCCTTGTATAATTATCCTACTCGACGAGACAGAAACGGACGAGAGAACGTAAAAGTCGTCCCGGACCCTCAGAATAGGAACTTTAAATATTGTTTCTGTTCGGGCTCTGTCTCGAGTCGACCACCCCCAGCAATGGGGTATGTGCCTGAGTATATACATATATACATATATACATACATACATACATACATACATATATACATACATACATATATTATATTTTATATATTCATATATTTATTAAATTTTCAAAGTTCGATGGACGTCTAGGGAAAAAACTAAAAACCTCCACTAAATTCCTGACAATAGAAATGGGAAGGTTTCTGATAAATGCGTAGTTTAGTCTTCTCTTAAATAGTTTTTGTTAGCTTGTGTTTGTTTGAATTTAAGTCTATCATCATTTGACCTTACGCTAATCTCTAACAACAGAAAAACAAGTAGTTTAGTTCCTCATAATAAAAGATAGGAATGCTACTGACTCAGCTGCAAATATCAAATTCTAGTAGCTTATATTATCGTATTTATTATTTGGTTTGTGTATATTCATTTACAATGGAAGGCATTTTATATTAGGGTTATCTCTAAGAACATTGAAGCACAACCACACACACACACACACACACACACACACACACACACGCACACACACACACACACTCCTTTTTTCAGTACTTGCATTACTGTATATCCACAAACATTTAACTAATGTAACGTGTGTTACTCAGTTACTCAGTTACTTGTTCGTCAAGGGGAATCCACGCAATGCGAGCTAAGGTCATTATTATCGCGCCTCCTTAACTGGGAATGTATTGCGTGAAATGAATGTTAAGTGTTTTATGTACTGTTGGAATGGCTGTGGATGTGTGTGTAGTCTGTATTTTAGCCAATTGGCGACATCGGAAACGAAGGCTTAGGGTGGATCTGTATGGTACCATTCTCACTATAGACGGTACCGTCTCGCCCGAAGGCTTAGGGTGGATCTGTATGGTACCATTCTCACTATAGACGGTACCGTCTCGCCCGAAGGCTTAGGTAGCCATCAGCTTAGGTGAACCATATGATACCCATCTCGCCTAGTACCATTTTTGCCAACCCCAGATGGGACGTCACAACGTCGTCCACTTATTCCAGGTACCTATTTACAGCTAGGTGAACTGAGGCTAACACATGAAAGGAGACAAGCCCAATTTGTCTCCGCCCGGCCGGGGATTGAACCCCCGACCCCTCGTGTGTGAGACGAGAGCTCTACCTACTAGCGTCCGGAACAAAAAACACATAAAAACACAAACAAATTTAAATGTCTATGAAAACATTGGTATTAATACATTCGCTCAATGTTAAGGTTAAGGCCTTTGGTACGGTACGAACAAAACAAAAAAACACAAACAAATATAAATTTCTATGAAAACATTCCACACTGATATTTGGTATTGATAAATACGCTCAATGTGTGTGTGTGTGTGTGTGTGTGTGTGTGTGTGTGTGTGTGTGTGTGCAACATGGGTGTTTAAATATATGTGCTCTTGTTTGCTTGTACGTATGCATGGATGTATGTACGTATGCATATGTATGTGCGTATATAATATTATGCGCGTGTGACCATGAGTTCCCAACCAGATACCTTCCCCGTCTAAAGGTGAAGGCCGGAAAGCGCTAAGTTTTTGTTTACTGTTAGTGTTGTTGTTGTTGTGGTTTCTGTTCTTGAAGTGATAGTGGTGGAGGTGGCTGTTGGGTTTGTTGTTGTTGTTGTTGTTGTTGTGGTTGTTGTTGTTGTTGTTGTTGTGGTGGTGGTAGTGGTCGGAGAGGAACGTCGTGGTCATTTCAAAACAGGGTGTCGGGACCATGTAAGGGCTTTCTTGCACTGGTATCGATAACTATTGTTAAATTCTGTCTGTTTCTTTTCCTTTACTACTTTTCCTTCTGTGCTGGTGAGATCGGCCGATTGAGTGGCACTACAAGGGGGGGTGTGGATGGTGGGGGTATTGAGTGGCACTACAAGGGGGGGTGTGGATGGTGGGGGTATTGGCCAGGGGGTGCAAGCCCGTGGGCTGATCATGCCCTTAAGTCGGTATCGCACGAGCACTTTTTCCCTCAACATTTTTGCTCAACACTGGTCTGGCAGCTTATGAGGTAAACATTTTAACTATTGTGGTCACGTAAATTCATCTATCTCCAGTCTAGTTTCCGATACCAGTGCAAATTATTCCAGAAATGTTGTCAGAAAAATGTTGATTATCAAATGTTGACTATAAAAGCTCTCGTGTGATACCGGCTTTACAAGACAGATAAAATACTGCTATGTCTCTTCATCAAATCATCGCCAAGATACCACGAAAGGGAAGGTGGAGGTCATGGGTGTGAGAGTTTAAAACACAAATGATCACAATATTTAATGCATAAATTATTACGTACAGTAAAAGTTATATACTGTATATATAGAAGGGGGTCTAGAAAAACAACCCACTTTACTTTCCATACCAGAATTGCCAGATGGTTCACTTTTTGGGCGATTTTTGCATGTATTCATTATGTTTCTAGTTTCCTCCCTAGACCTCCATCAAATTTAAAACATCCATTAGATCCCCCTTCTAGATTAATTTGTACCTTTTTCGGTAGAAAATGTCCCGGCCGAAGGCCGGTTCTTCCAACATTACAAGCTCACTATCGTTCGCCAGGGAAAAAATCGACACCTAAATAGCACGAAAGGTTTAAATATTGACGAAGAAATGGGGCAAAAGGTCTTAAAATCGACTAACTAATGGGGCAAACATCTTAACATCTGAAAACTAATGGGGCTAAACATGAGGGAGAAGGGGGACCAGAAAAACGGCCCATGTCCCCCTAATTGAAAACAGCTAATGTGACATCTCAAAAATATTCTATTCTAGTCTATTTACTCAGGGCCAATCCCAACTTTTCCAAATTTTCCCCCTCTTTTCCTGTTGTTTTTTTATCTTTTTTGGGGGTGGCCGACTCAAGACAGAGCCAGAATGCTAATATACTAATAGGGCTAAACATGAGGGAGAAGGTGGACTAGGAAAAACAAAACTTAACCTTGCTTCCACCAATACTGTATGCCGTAGAGGAGGAGGACTGGTTCTGGCCGTTGATTGGTTGGTTTAGTGAATTATTATTTTGTTTATACTCCTCCCTAGACCTCCATCAAGCTTGAAGAACACACGCTTCCAGATAAATTTGTACATTTTTCGATAGAATAATGTCCCGGTTTTTTCTTAAATTACTGGCTAGCTATCGCTTGCCAGGAACAGATTGACACCTAATTTTTTTTTTCTATGTGATTGAGGGAGGCAAAAGGCATAACTGCCTATAGCGAGTGCCTCCCCCATAGTTGAAAGAGTGACAGGGCCAAAATCAAGGGACGTTCGAGCCAAAATGGCACGAAAGGTCTTAATATTGAAAAAAAAATAATAATAATACAAATAACAAATAAAAATGGTGCGAAAGGCCTTAGAATCATCAAGCTAATCGGGCACTAATGGGGCTAAACATGAGGGAGAAGGTGGAGTAGAAAAACCCTTTAACCTTGCTTACCGTAGAGGAGGAGGACTGGTTCTCGCTATTTCTTGTGTGGTGGTGGTGGTTAGGATCGGTGGAAAGGGAGTTGTTGTGGTCGTTGGTAGGTCTGTGTGTGTCTGTCTCTCTCTCACACATACACCCATATACACACACACTCTCTCACACACACACGTAGTACACAGTGCACACACACACTCTCTCTCTCTCGCTCTCTCTCGGAGGGTGTGGTAGATGGGGAGAGAGTCTTTTGCTTTACTATCATTGCCTTCCACTTTGTAGCAAATTCTATGTTAGAATTAAGTATGGACTGCTTAGTAGCAATTAACCGCTGTGCAGACGGTGTATCGGCGTAATTCTATGTAACTCACTCTCTCTCTCTCTCTATCTCACTCACTCTCTCTCTCTTGCTCTCTGTCTCTCTCATAATGCCAGTAATCGGTAGTAAATGTTGTCAAATGTCACTAATATGTTGAGCTACACAGGATACAAGCACAAGTCATACGGTCAACTTTACCCATATATTGTCTGAATATAATTGTTTCCCAAGTCCAGACGATATATATATATACTGTATATATATATATATATATATATATATATATATATATATATATATATATATACCCAACAAATAACTACTGTCCCCTTAACCAACCATGTTATGACTCTACAAGTTGTTTCCCTTGTCCGGACGGGTCATTGGAGAGAGAGACTTGTTTAACTTCCTTATCAAGGCATACGGGAACTATATTAATGTAGCGGATATTAGAGGAAAAGAGGCTGATAAAACTAACATATACACGTATATATACCGTTGTTTCCCTTGTCCGGACGGGTCATTGGAGAGAGAGACTTGTTTAACATCCTTATCAAGGCATACGAGAACTATATTAATGTAGCGGATATTAGAGGAAAAGAGGCTGATAAAACTAACATATACAGTATATATACCGTTACAGGTTTCTGGATCCCCTTCTCACTCGTGTTTAGCCCCTTTAGTTTGACATTATAAGACGTTCGCCCCATTAGATTGACGATTTTAAGACAATTCGCCCAATATCTGTCAATTTTATTATTTTCGTGCCACTTGGGTGTCGATTTTTTCCTGGCGCGCGATAGAGAGCCTGCAATTTAAGAGGAACCCAGCCGAAAAATGTACAAATTTATCCCGAAAGCGGGTCTTTGGAGTATTGTTTTTAAGTTTGATTGAGGTCTAGAGAGGATACTAAAAAAACAACTGTATAGCCTACATATAAATAATTAGACCCACACAAATAAACACGGTCCCTTTAAGGGGAGGTCTCCACTTGAGGGATTTTTTTCTTGACTCCTTTCTCCCTCATGTTTAGCCCCATTGCTTTTGATATTATAAAACGTTTGCCCCATTAGTTTAGCGATTTTAAGAACTTTCACCCCATATTAAGACCTTTCGTGCAATTCAGGTGTCTATTTTATCCTGGCGAGCGATAGCGAGCCTGTAATTTAAGAGGAACCGGCCTTTGGCCGGGAATTTTTTCTACCGAAAAATGTACAAATTTATCTTGAAAGGGACTCGAGGGGGTGTAATTTTAAGCTTGATGGAGGTCTAGGGAACTAACTAAATACCTCCACTTAAACCTCTGCCACACACAAATTCTGGGTCGAAACCAAATGTAGGGGACGTGGCCAAAAAACAAAAAAACAAAAAACAAAACATTTGTTTTAACCCTTTGAGTACCAGCGACGTGTGTTATATTATATTCTAGCTATATGTATACGATATTATGCAGCTTTGGAGAGATCTGTGGTGGTGAATAGGGTTGATTGAGATAATCTGAAGCCTTATTATTGCTAGAGGTCCTTCCTAAGCTGAATACAATCATCTAATAGTTGCCAGAATATGATGAAAAATACGTCATCAAACTGAATGGTTGCAGAACTTGGCACCAGACTTTGCGAAACACATGGTCTTATTTAAATTCTGGGGCGAACTTCTAAAAATATCAACATTAATGGGGCTAAACATGAGGGAGAAGGGGGTCCAGAACACCCCTCCCCCCCCCTCCCCCCTCCCCTTTTAAGACTCTGACCCCCAGATTGACCTATAACTGTTCTAGAGTTTTTGGGTGGGTACAATCTTGGTCACGAATTCCTTCCCATCTTTCCATTCATTCCCATAGCGCTTCGTTCATTTACGTAACTTTTCCACATTTCCGTTGCATTTCGTTCACTCTCGCTCTTTTCCCGGGCATTCCCGTATCTGTTCACTCATTCGGTAGGTTTTCACTCGTTTTCGTATCTTTCCACTCACTTCCATGACCTTCCTGTTTTTTTATGATATATGGTCGATTCGTGAACAAGGCATTTCTCACCACCCCGAGATCTTAGTTTGTCCCTTAGGCTAACAAAGGACTGGATATCCCGAAAAGGGGATCCAGTCCTGACGCTATTCTTGATTTACAGTGTGCTGTCTTAATAATCCAGAAGCCTTCTGAAGTCCTATTTTAACTATAACTAACTTAGGCTAACAAAACCGCCTTCCCAACTTCCTTCATGCTAAAATAAATGCCCACCCATACCCCCTTCAAGCTAAATGCCCACCCATACCCCCTTCAAGCTAAATGCCCATCCATACCCCCTTCAAGCTAAATGACCACCCATACCCCCTTCAAGCTAAATTTGTAAATTTTTCGATAGAAAAATGTCACAGCCAAAGGCTGATATCTTCTAACTTATAGGCTCGCTATCGCTTGCCCGGCAAATTTGGTCGACACGTGAATGGGGTGAAGAAGCGTCTTGATATCGCCAAACTAATAGGATTTAACGGAGAGAGAGAGAGAGAGAGAGAGAGAGAGAGAGAGAGAGAGAGAGAGAGAGAGAGAGAGAGAGAGAGAGTGAGCATGAGAGAGGGGGGGGGGGGGGGGGACTTGTGGACGAAGCGACATGCGAACGATTCGGCCACACCCTCCCTTTTTTTTTTTTTTTTTCGATTCTACAATTCCCAAATTCTTCGTCCATCTTTCCACTGGTTTCACAAAGGTTCACTCCCTCGTCTGGGCACTCTCATTTTCACACCCCTAGTGCGTTCCCTTTTGTTCAACCCTCAGAGGTCATTATTCCTACACTGGCAAAAAACGCCTCCCTGTCACTGGAGTTCTGGTAAAGGGGCTCCAGTCCTGACGCTATTCTTGACTTGTCTTACAGTGTGATGGCTTAGGGGGAGATGTTTAGTTTGTTCCCTAGACCTCCATCAAACTTAAAATAAATAAATAAATAATATTAATTTTATATATATACTCGTCCTATCTCGTTTATACAGTATAACCCAGAAGTATCCCGGCATCCCTCAACCAACACATCAAATACACATGACAAATAAGTATAAGTATAAGTATAAGTATAAGTATAAGTAAAAGAAAATCTATCAACACTCCTATCTCGTTTATATAACCCAGAAATACCCAGGCATCCCTCAACCAACACATCAAATACACATGACAAATAAGTATAAGTATATGTATAAGTATAAGTATAAGTATAAGTAAAAGAAAATCTCTCAACACTCCTATCTCGTTTATATAACCCAGAAATACCCAGGCATTCCTCGACACATAACAAAACATAAACATATGTTCTCAATTTACCTGCAACTGTCCAGAATCCTACTCCATAATTCCTCTTAATTAGTCAATATATCAGGGAGTCCCCTTGCAACTCAGATCATATTGCAGGACTGTAGCCAGGGTCAACTGCATATACATCTTGCTCACAAACTCCACTGGACAACCTGTAATTAACCAGGAAGTGTTTGAATAGGCCAGCACATGAAAAACGCATTTTCCACCCACAATAATAAGTCAACAGTGTTCAACTTGGGTCTAACAAGATGCTGTTGTTATATTTCAACAAACTTATTTTTGTTCTTCCTGTGAGGAACGTCAGGATGGCAGTCACCCCTTAAACCCTGTCAGGCAAAACTCCTTGCAAAAGTCAGGGAATTACGGCATTACCTTCCTACCAATAATACAGTAAGGCCCCTCATTCTACTGGTGGTGAGGGAAGATATCCAGTTACATTGTAATTCATAATTTATTTCATTTTGTCATCCTATCCGTGACGTTATTCGCATGAAGAAAGAAAGTGTATTGACAAACTATCCAACCTACAGCAACAATAACAACATACTGTTGGACCGAAGTCGAACAATGTTCCATTATTATTCCAGTGGAAAACGCGCCTCAGAGGAACATTTCCCGCCAAAAATATAAGTTACATGTAAGTATATGATAGATAGATAGATAGGTAGGTAGATATATAGATAGGTAGGTAGATATATAGATATACAGCCAGCCAGCCAGCCAGCCAGACAGACAGACAGAGACATATATATATATAGATAGATAGATAGATAGATAGAGATAGATAGATAGATAGATTGATTGATTGATATATAAACATATAGTTGACTAGATAGCCTCCAAGATAATTATAGGTTATTACAATTCTTATATATTTCTGGATTCCTTGAAATCAACTAATCAGGGAGGTGAAGACATACTTAGACAGATTTGCTTGTTGCTCTATTAATTAGGTTCTTATATAACTGTCTTGATGGTGTAATGGTTTGAGTGTGTAAGTTCTGTATGTGATATACTGGGTTCGAATCCTGGGAAAATCACAGGCTTTCATTAATTGAATTTGGGGTGTTATTGGAGTTAAGAACGATGTTAAAAAATACTATTGTGTTTATTTGTGTGTGTTTGTTTTTTAAATGTTTCTATCTCTCTCTTTCTCTCTCTCTCTTATATATATATATATATATATATATATATATATATATATATATATATATATATATATATTCTTTCTTTTATTTAACTTTTAACCCTCAATTTACCTACCCTCCCATTTTGCCCTACCCAAATCCAATCTTCTAGTCAGGTTTTTCAAGAGGTTCAAATTGGCTTCGGCTACAAAATTACACGACTCGGCTTTACTTCAATGTGTGCGTTATCTCCAGGTGGTCTAAATGTATAGGCTTAACAGGTTTGGTAATCATATGGGAGGAAGCGAGGTAAAATGGCCACACTCCGATACGGCCAGATCTCGAAAACGGCCACACTTCGATATAGCCATACTCCAAAACGGTCACACTTCGATACGGCCACATTCCGATACGGCCACACTTCAAAACGGCCATACTTCGATACGGCCATACTTCGATACGGCCACACTCACTCTGATACGGCCACACTCCGAAACGGCCACAACCCGAAATGGCCGAAATCCTAAGCCTTCGATGGATTAGATTAGGTTATAATAGATTAGGTTAGTTAAATTAGGTCTGGTTAATTTAGTTTAGGTATAGTTATAGTAGGCATAGTTAGGTTAGGATAGAAGAGCAGAAAATTATGCTGAATCTATCTCTCTCTACAGTCTACACGCACACACACACACACACACACACACACACACACACACGCGCACACACAACTGTATGCATATTATTTTTAAAGGCGCAAATAAAGCTAAAACATAAGTGTATCTCTACCAAAAATACTCAAAACCAGCAGCCCTAGTTCTCCATCTTGAACACAACAATGAGATGCCACTGAACATAATCTGGCCAGGATCTCATAATGTTTATCAGGAACCACCAGGTATCAGTATTGTCAGATATATATATAGTGTGTTGATTTACAGTTGACGATAAATGGTGCCATCCTATTGAAGTAGTCGGTGTGATACAACAATAATATGCCGCGGACACTATCCAGTCATGATCTGGTATATTGTCTGTCAGTAGCCAAACCAGGAGTCTGTATTGTTAGTGAAGGATGTGTTCTTAACCCTTTCACTGCGATATTCTGTAGATACGTTAAATATTAAGTTTGAGTAGGTC
>CM064571.1:19313390-19318390 GCA_032716605.1 Paralithodes platypus
GAGCAGAGGAGAAGAGAGTAGAGAGTGAGAGTGGGTGAGTGAGTGAGTGAGTGAGTGGATGAGAGAGAGAGAGAGAGGGGGGGGGAAGAGGACGGCGGAGTGGAGAGAGGAGGGGTGAGAGAGAGAGAGAGAGAGAGAGAGAGAGAGAGAGAGATACAGTAGTTGTGATAGCTTTCAGGACTCTCATCTCTCAAGATTCCTCAGAAGCTAAGTAAAATCGTTTGGCTAGATCTATATAATGAAATAAAAATAGCACCATGTGACTAAAATACCGGTAGTTGGATATAAGTACCGGTAACACCTCGTTCTTAACATTAATCATCAATTACAAACCCCCAATGTACTTGAATAAACTAATGAAAGCATATGGTCCTCCCGGGATTCGAAATCAGGACGCCACACCCAGAACATAGGCACCTAAACCATTACACCACCAACACAGTTTATTCCAAATACCATTCATCCACTCTACTAGCTCTTAAGGGGGGTCACCTGCTTTTCGTTTTCTCTCTGGGTTGTATCCATGCGGCCCCATTCAGCCTAACAGTAAGCTGAACAGGGTCGAATGGATACAACCAAGAAAGAGACAAAAGTAGGCCACCCCCCTTAATGTGCAATATAAATACCGGTAGTAAAACATAAAGTATGATGATAAAATAACTCACTCTCTCTCTCTCTCTCTCTCTCTCTCTCTCTCTCTCTCTCTCTCTCTCTCTCTCTCTCTCTCTCTCTCTCTCTCTCTCTCTCTCTCTCTCTCTGGTGGGTGGGGAGAGAGCCTTCTGCTTAGCTATCTTTACCTTCCATTTTGTAGCAAATTCTATGTTAGCATTAAGTCCGGACTGCCTAGTAGGGACTGCAAGGCCTGTACAGTCTGTGTATCTATGTAAATGCATCTCTCTCTCTCTCTCTCTCTCTCTCTCTCTCTCTCTCTCTCTCTCTCTCTCTCTCTCTCTCTCATGTATATAACTGCCATTAAAATATAAACCACGGAAGTGTAATGGAACCACATAAAGAAGGAAGGAAGGACGGAAGTGATCATTGTGAGGGACGGTAGTTACGTAAATATCAACACCCCCCCCCCCCCCCTCCACTTGTAAATATCACCTCCCCCCCCTCCTCTACCTCCACTTGTAAATATCTACCCCACTCCTCCTCCTCCCTCCACCACCACTATAAACACCACAACAATAACACTTCATGGTCACACGCGCGCTACTCTACACGTGGTCAATTATCTCTAAAGTTATTGTTCTATCTAACTATCTATCCATCTATTTATCTATCCGTTATCTCTCTATATGTCTTTGTTTTTGTCTGTCGATCTTTCTACCTTATTATTTTGATCTCTATCTTCAAGCACAGAAGTAGATTACGCAGTTTATTCATCTGGCGTTTAACTTGGGTAACCGAATTTTGCCCCAGCCTGTACAGTACATGTACTGCATGCCATTAACCCCTTCTGTACCGGTGACGTCTTTTCCATTGTATTCCAGCTAATATTAGATGATTTTATTTAGTTTCAGACGGGCCTACAGCAGTTAACAGGCTTCGAACTATCTCACTTAACCCTTTTCGCTACCACAGATCCTTCTTAAGGAGAGATATCCACTTGAGGGACTTTTTTCTTGACCCCTTTCTCTCTCATGTCTAGCCCCATTGCTTTTGAGATTTTAAGATGTTTGCCCCGTTAGTTTGGCGATTTTAAGAACTTTCACCCCATTTTAAGACCTTTCGTGCCCTTCAGGTGTCTATTTTATCCTGGCGAGCGATAGCGAGCCTGTAACTTAAGAGGAAACGGCCTTTGGCCGGGACATTTTTCTACCGAAAAATGTACAAATTTATCTTGAAAGGGACTCGACGGGGTGTAATTTTAAGCTTGCTGGAGGTCTAGGGAGCAAACTAAATACCTCCCCTTAAACTGCACATAATCGTCTTAATAGAGCTAGAATAGAGCTTAATAGAGCTAGAATAGAGCTTAATAGAGCTAGAATAGAGCTTAATAGAGCTGAATAGAGCTTAATAGAGCTAGAATAGAGTTTAATAGAGCTAGAATAGAGCTTAATAGAGCTTAATAGAGCTTAATAGAGCTAGAATAGAGCTAGAATGGAGCTATAATAGAACTAGAATAGAGCTAGAATGGAGCTATAATAGAGCTTAATAGAGCTAGAATAGAGCTAGAATAGAGCTAGAATAGAGCTTAATAGAGCTAGAATAGAGCTAGAATAGAGCTTAATAGAGCTAGAATAGAGCTAGAATAGAGCTTAATAGAGCTTAATAGAGCTAGAATAGAGCTAGAATAGAGCTAGAATAGAGCTTAATAGAGCTAGAATAGAGCTAGAATAGAGCTTAATAGAGCTAGAATAGAGCTTAATAGAGCTAGAATAGAGCTAGAATAGAGCTTAATAGAGCTAGAATAGAGCTAGAATAGAGCTTAATAGAGCTAGAATAGAGCTTAATAGAGCTAGAATAGAGCTTAATAGAGCTAGAATAGAGCGAAGAAGACGTCGTTGGTAAAGAAGGGGTTAAAGGTATTACCTAACCAACCACACCAAAAAGTATAACACCTTGACGCACGTAGGCACGTGCAAGAAGTGACCATCACTGTGGCACGTGTTGGGGAAGGCGCGTGTGTGACCGTGACGTGTTGTGGTGGTAGTGGCGGTGGTGGTGGCTAGACAGAGACTTTACTTAACCCATTCAGTACCAGGGACGTCCCTTTTATAATATTTTGGCCACTATTACACGATTGTATTTATTTTTGGAAGGACCTCTAGCAATAATGAGGCTGTAAATGATCTCAATCAACCCCTTTAACTATCACAGGTGACAGATCCTTCCTAAGCTGCATAATATCGTCTACAAGATTACAATATAAAACACGTCGCTGATACTCAAAGGGTTAACTAGAAAAAGTGAGTGTGGTAGTCCCATTACACTGGTTGTTCACACCGCGTAATGAGTTCTTCCTGTTTGGTCTGGAACGTCTTGTAGGGGCCGAAAATTATTCTTTGACTGATTGTGTTTGAGAGAGAGTGAGTGTGAGTGAATGTCTGGATTTGACATTGGACAAGAGAGATTTGTGCTGTGTGTGTGTGTGTGTGTGTGTGTGTGTGTGTGTGTGTGTGTTCTGAAAACATTATACGCCGTTATAGCCTGTGTCTTCAAGATTGGAATAGTTTAGCTTATGTGTGTGAGAGAGAGAAGGAGTGTGTGTGTGTGAGTGTGACGAGATAGTGAGAATAAATGTGTGTGTTCGACAGTGAACGAGAGATTTGTTGTGTGAGTGTGGGTGTGAGTGTATTCTGAAAACATTATACTCCGTTATAAGTGTCTTCAAGATTGGAATTGTGAGCTTACCGCAACAAAGTGAGTGTGATAGCCGGATGTGTGTGTGCGTGTGTGAGAGAGAGAGAGAGAGAGAGAGAGAGAGAGCTCTATAGGTGTTTTAAAGATTGGAATATTGAGGTTACCTAGTAGACAAAGTAAGTGTTATAGCCGCATTAGCCTGGTTGTTCATACACCATGATGAGTCCACTGTTTTGTCTTGTAGTGTGTGTGTGTGTGTGTGTGTGTGTGTGTGTGTGTGTGTGTAAGTGTAAGATAGATAGATAGAGAGAGAGTAAGAGTTCTTTAGGTGTTTTAAAGTGGAATATTGATGTTACCTAGATAAAATATATAAGTGTTATAACCGCATTACTCCATTGTTTTGCCTCGTAGTGGTCTGTGTGTGTTATTTATTTGTATGTGGATGAGGGAGACAAAAGACAAAACTGACATGTGACGAATGCCTCCCCCAGATTTGAAAGAGTGACGGAGTCAAAATCAAGGATTTTTCGAACCAAAATATTTAGACACACGGAATTTGAAGCAATTTAATTCATAGGATGAGGGAAAGATGGATACAGGGAGAGAGTTCCAGAGCTCAGCTGTTGAATAGAAGAAAGATTGGGAGTATTGTTTCACTCTTGAGTTGGAGAGTTGCACAGAGTAGGGGTGGGATTGTGTGTGTTGACTGTCTTGTGGTTGGGAATAGTTTGATTACGTTGGAGAGAGAGTGAATGTGTGTGTGTGTGTGTGTGTGTGTGTGTGTGTGTGTGTGTGAATTACGTGTGAATGTAATTTCTGCTGAATGACTTGTGGCTGAGAATTGCTTGATTGTGTTGGAGAGAAAGAGAGAGTGTGTGAGTGTGAGTAAGACAAGAGAGTGTGAGAGAGAGAGTAAGAGGAGAGGACGAGAGGAGGGAGAGAGGAGAGAGAGAGAGAGGAGAGAGAGAGAGGAGAGAGGGGAGAGAGAGAGAGAGGAGAGGAGAGAGAGAGAGAAGAGAGAGGGACAGAGAGAGAGAGGAGAGGGAGGAGATAGACAGAGAGAGAGGAGAGGAGAGAGGGGAGAGAGAGAGAGAGAGCGAGAGGGAGAGCCAGTGAGAGGGAGAGAGAGAGAGAGAGAGGAGGAGAGAGAGAGAGAGAGAGAGAGAGAGAGAGAGAGAGAGAGAGAGAGAGAGAGAGAGAGAGAGAGAGAGAGGGGGGGGGGGGGGGTTCTGATGACTGTTGACGTACCGTACCGGTAGTGAGATTGAAAGTTGCTTGATTGCGTTCGTGGGTTTGCGAAAGTGGGTTTGTTTGCATGTGTGTCTCCAAGTGTGTGTGTGTGTGTGTGTGTGTCTCCAAGTGTGTGTGTGTGTGTGTGTATGTGACCAGAGTGTGTGTGTGTGTATGTGTGTGTGAATAAGTGTTTTGAAAGGGCTACAAATTGTGTGTGTCTGTTCTCGTGTGTGTGTTTGTATGTGCGTGTGAAAAAGTTGTAAGATTCATACACGTGTGATTGATTCTTGGTGTGTGTGTGTGTGTGTGTGTGTGTTTTCGTTATAATATTTTGTAGTTTTAAAAATACGGCTTTGTATTATTGTGTTTTTGATGTAATTCGTCAGAAAATAGTCAGTTTTAAGAAAGTCATTACCTTTTTTAGAACACCTGAGCTCTTCTTCTTCGAGACCTTGAGGTTA
>CM064571.1:19320890-19335890 GCA_032716605.1 Paralithodes platypus
TTCATTGTAAGTAGGCTAGAAATTGTTACCTCTAACCTACGTAACTCAAAAATGGCTATAGCAAATGGGTTGTAAGAGAGAGAGAAAGAGAGAGTGAGAGTGATTGAGTAAGATTGAGTGTATGTAACCTACCAATTAGCATCACTCATTGTTCTGTCACTTGCCTGCTACCGGTATCTAATACAATAAGTAAGGTTGTTAAGAGACTTGTGATCCCTTATTACAATAATGGTTTAATGATGGGCTTATGGTTACCGTATTTCGTTAATGAAAAACAAGTAAATATAGAAACAAAGAGAGAGAGAGAGAGAGAGAGAGAGAGAGATAATTAACTATGAATTATCACCACCCATTGTATTGTCACTTGCCTGCCATCTAAAACAATAATTACGGCTGTTAACAAACTTGTGATCCCTGAATGAAACAATGATATAATGATGGCTTTATGGTTACCGGTACCAGTACTTAATTTTACTAATGAAATTATGATGATAATGATAATACATTTGCTAATAGTTGTTTCTAAAGTTTGATTGTGGTGTTAATGGTGGTGGTGGTGGTGTTACTGGTGGTGATAGTGATAATGGCGGTAATGGTGTTGTTGTTGGTGGTGATAGTTATAATGGACGTTGTGATGTTAGTGGTGGTGATGGTGTTAGTGGTGGTGATAGTGAGAGTTGTAGTTATGATATTGGTGTTGAGGTGGTGATGGTAATAGTGGTGGTGGTAATGGTAATAGTGGTGTTGGTTATGGTGGTGAATGTGGTAGTATATTCGTTGCCAGCAGCTCTTGTCCAACACCTGTTTACCTAACTAACTAACTATCTATCTAACTATCTACCTAGGCCTATCTATCTATCTATCTATCTATTAACCCCTTCAGTACGATGACGTCTATCAACCTTTGACTCTGGCTAAAATTAAACGATTGTACGCAGGTTAAGAAGGACCTATGTTATTTAGAAGGTTTACTAGGATCGTATTTACCCCTCTCGAGTCCTGGAGGTAGATCAAAAGCTCAAGAAAATCGTCTAATGGTAACCAGACTGATGAAAATTATGCTATCGTACTGAAGGGGTTATTCTTTCTATTTATCTATCTATATCTTTTTATTTGCTGGTAGTTGTGATAGAGGTGATCGTGGTTTTGAGATTGCTGATTGTGGTGGTGGTGGAGATATTGGTGTTAGTGGTGTTGGCGATTGTGTTGGTATATGCGTTGCCAGGTCTTTGTCACACACACACACACACACACACACACACACACACACACACTCACACTCACACACACACACACACACACCTGCTTCTGCAACCTTTAGCTATTATCAGACACTCTTAAAGGAAGCTCTCTCTCTCTCTCTCTCTCTCTGAACGTTCTCCCTGACTCTCCTATCGGCTTGGCATGTGGGAGTTGTAATCTTGCTATTAATACTAAGACGGTCCCATTCATAATCTTTCATGTCGAGGTCTTTACTTGTCACTCCTAACCCCTTGAGGATTATGACACGATTTAAAAGTTTATCCTGCGTATGGGATATTAATATTAAGGAACACCCCGTTCTTAACATTAATCCTCTATTACAAACTCTATTACTGATGGTGATGGGCTGGTCTATCAGAGTGAGAACTGAGCGATCTCTGCCATACCCATAGCTTACTCTGACTGTTCCTTTAACTTATATATTTTCTAGATCTCAAGTGACGGCGTCTTTTCCGTGGATTGACCTCCCAATCTACCAAGATTGGAAGCCAAAGCGTCACATTTTTCCCTTGCCCCTCAACTTTCTCTTCATAATTGCTGAGGGGCACAGGGCCCTGGGTGGGGCTTTGGTTTCCCGGGCGTTTCCGCACCCTCCTCAGCTCCCCGCCATGGAGTGGCTTCGGTCACCCAGGCTTTATTGTGGTCGGCAGGGAGGGTTCTGTGGGGGCGCTCGGTTATGGCCTTGGAATTGCTCGGGGCCTTGGGGCTGTTCGGCCAGGCAGCTTTGGGAACAACAACAACAACAACAACAACAAACTCCAATGTACTTGAATACATTTATGAAAACATATAGTCCTCCTGGGATTCGAACTCGGGACACCACACCCAGAACATAATTAATATGAAATATATCTGACAGTCTCCAAGCCATTCTTCATGTGGAGGTCGGTACTTGTCACTGTTAATGGTCATGTATTAATTACCTACGGTGTATGAAGTTGAATTAGTTTTTGAAGTACAGCCACTCAGAAAGATTTATGTACCTCTTATGTTTTCATTAAAATAGTTCCTTCATAGACGAAAATATGAAGATAATTTTAATCACAAAAATAATAAAATCACATTTGCAATATACCGGTAATGAATATTAAAATGTTGGCATCAAATAGGTTCAATGAAACACAAAAACAATAAAATTACATGATGTGACATGAATATAAGAAAGGTGAGACAGCTCAGACAGGTAATCATTTTGATCACTTAAACCCTTCAGCACGATCACGTAACATTGATCATATTCTGGTTATCAATAGACGATATATTTAGCTTAGGAAGGGTTGTGGGAATTGAAAGGGTAAAGACTCTCAATTAACACTGACATTAATTTACCGGTATTCTTCCTAATCTGAATAATATCGTCTAATAATAGCTAGAAACAAACTTTTAAAACACGTCATAATCCGAATCTCAAGGGGTTAAGATTTGTTTTGACTTTTAGCAATCGTTGGATCATGAATTATAGGCATTAAACTCAATCTTGTAGCTAGCCTAGAACCTTGAGTTAAGAAAACGTTTGACATTTAGCCTCGGTGTTTGTAAATATATCTCCCCTCCCCACCTGCCTTGGCTAGTCATAATGGTACAAGCAATGGTCTTTCCGTCAAGTTTATTATGGCAATATTTACAGAATATAACCAATATTTCTTGATATTATTACTTGTCTTATAACTGCCATGAAGTATGTGTGATTAATTTACTGGTAATTTACTGATCTTGCAGCTAACCATGTGTCCTAGTGATTGTTTACCTAACCGAAGTTACCTGAAATTATCTTATAGTTATACTACAACCTTGATTTAATACCAATTTATTATTTTGTTTTATGTGAGTTTGTAAATATAGCTTCCCCCTGAGCCCTCCCCCCTTGACTTAACAAACCGAGACGAGTAAATTGTTCCGTCAAAAGTATTTTCTTCACATCTGTACTATATAGCCTACCTTACCTCATAATTCTTACCAGCATAGCATCGTATAGCCTATGAGAGCACTAGTTACCGGTACTATATATTATATGATCATATATGTTTTCCAAAATTACATCTATTACAGGTACTGTATGTTATAGTTATTATTTCTTATACGATATTTTATAGCTAACCAAGAACACCTTACTT
Source organism: Paralithodes platypus (assembly GCA_032716605.1). Lineage (NCBI taxonomy): Eukaryota > Metazoa > Arthropoda > Malacostraca > Decapoda > Lithodidae > Paralithodes > Paralithodes platypus. The sequence goes on from CM064571.1 coordinate 19,324,268, forward strand.
GCTATAATTAAACTAACTTGATTACAAAATAAGTTTGAATAATTGTTTGTGAATGTTTGTAAATATAGCTAGCTCCCCTAGACTTGACAATCTGAGACAACCAGTGATGTCTCTGCCAAGATTTAGTTGTTTCTATCTTTAGCGTGTATTGTTCCTGGTGTTAATGCTAACATAGAATCTTACAGTTCACAAGTTAGCTGTAGTTGTTATACACTTTATATATATATATATATTGATATATTTATTTATTTATGTATATATCACCACAACTGCAATCCATTGATTTACCATTATTAATTTTGTTCTGCTCTTTTACCTAACTTAAACTACGATATATTATTGCTAAATTTGACAACCAAAAAATATCTAATGGCATATACTTTTGTTCCTATGTGCATGAAGGAGACAAAAGGCAAATCTGCCTGTAACAAATGTCCCCCCCCCCCCCCCCCCCCAAGGGTGAAAGAGTGATGTAGAGTCATAATCAAGGTACGACAGCCTTGATTATGCACACAAGAGACAACAGTTTGAAATTTCTTGTGAATGTTTGTAAATATAGCTTTCCCTCCTTAGACTCCACAGACCATGACGACCAATAATCTCTGTGCCAACATTATTTTGTCAACATGTTGGCTTTCCTTGGCCTTCGCGCGCCAGAGTGGGCGTGGCTTGTTTTGTTGACATGTGACGTCATAATTTGTTTCAATGCTTGTACTTAGCCTTGGCCTCTTGTCTAAAATTACTCTCATATTTGTCACTCTTAATCAGATGACCCAGTTTATAATATATATATACAGTATATATATATATATATATATCAGTATATATATATATATCTATATATATATATATATATATATATATATATATATATATATATATATATATATAGAGAGAGAGAGAGAGAGAGAGAGAGAGAGAGAGAGACAGACAGACAGACAGACAGACAGACAGACAGACAGACAGACAGACAGACAGACAGACAGACAGACAGACAGACAGACAGACAGACAGACAGACAGACAGACAGACAGACAGACAGACAGACAGACAGACACAATTATAAATATTTACAATCTCCAGAAGATTTTACTCCATTTATGAAGGAACTGTCAAACAATTTGTCAGTTAAGATTATCTTCAACCCTTTTATTCCCAGTTTGTCCAATTTATCCCTTCATCTTGGATCAACTTGAGTCTCTTTGGGGTATCATTTTACCAAGAGAGAATGCATATATACCCACTTGAGAAAATAACGTGAATATATTATTGTAATCACCAAAAGACATCGCGTTTTCGTATAATGTCTAGTCTCATTTTACCTAGAGAGAACACATACTGTATATATATACCAACTTGAGGAAATAACGTGACTACATAATATGTATATTATGTATATTATTGTAATCCCCAAAAGACATCACGTTTTCGTATAATATCGAGTCGTCTTCAAGAATTTAAAACCAAATATATAAAGTTCGTGTCTTTGAAATGTACACTTATTTCGCCATATTGAGAATAATTGTGTACATTTAATTATATCACGTTATTGTACATGTTTCACAGATTTTCTCGGTTTATTTCCTTGAACTACGGTATTGGAAACTGTATTAAATACAGTGTGGTGAAATGAGAGAGAGAGAGAGGGAGAGAGAGTGTCTACATACATTTCCTGGAAGTACAGTATCAGAAACTATTAAGGATATGGTGTGGTGAAATGTGATAGTGAAAGTGTTTATTCCACCATATACGGTATATATATATATATATATATATATATATATATAGTATGTCTTATTACAGTATATACATTTACATTAGATTTTCGTAAATATAAGTTAAGAAGTATACATGAAACAGAGAGAGAGAGAGAGAGAGAGAGAGAGAGAGAGAGCAATCAGCTGACCTATCAAATATTTTTCAGGTTGCTTCACTATCACCAGTTTTCTGCTGTGTTATTTCCTCTCTCTCTCTCTCTCTCTCTCTCTCTCTCTCTCTCTCTCTCTCTCTCTCTCTCTCTCTCTCTCTCTCGACCCATCACAAACTTAATTAACTGCCAGGGAAAATTATTGAACCTTGTCATAACATCAGAAGTTATAATGGGACTGAAGGCTGGTGGAGAGAGAGAGAGAGTGAGAGAGAGAGAGTGAGAGTGTGAGTGAGTGTGTGTGTGTGTGTGTGTTTGAGAGAGTGAAGGAAATAGAAGGAAACATGCTTACATTACTGAAATGTTTGTGGACATGCAGTAATGCAAGTAATGGTCACTCTGTAAATCTAAAATGGCTTACTTAAGAATGGGAAAGGGGTGGGACCTTCTATTTTTGTTTTGTGTTTGTGTTAAAAAAAGTGTGTGTGTGTGTGTGTGTGTGTGTGTTAGAAGAGAGTGGAAATGTTAATGTTGATGAATAGTACCATATACGGTACTATATATACTGTATAGTATATATAGTACCATATACGGTACTATTATATACTGTATACCGTAGTATATATAGTTGTGCCCTGTAATTATTCACATTGTATAATTTCATAACATTTGAATGATGTGTTGAACAGTGGTATTTATCTAATTGTATATTTCTCTTCTTTGCAGGTACGGTATTGAGGGCAGAGTGGTGAACTATGGTACAAGTATATTTTGGCTGGGAATATATGAATTGGTTTGTATCCCTATTGTTAGTAGTAGTAGTAGTAGTAGTAGTAGTAGTAGTAGTAGTAGTAGTATGTATGTTAATATAAGTATATTAGTAGTGCGGTAGTGATAGTAGTAGTTGAGTAGTGGTACCGTAGTAGTCGTTGATTTGGTCTGGGATTTTCTGAGTCAAAATGCTATTATGGTGAAGGAGGAAGTCAAACCTGGTATCCCATCGTGTCTAACTATCCCCCAACCCATCCTGGTGCACCGTAGTAACCTTGTCGCACAACCCATGCCTAGCAGTGTACCGTACCACTGGGGGGGGGGGGGGGGGTCACCTAATACATGAGGGCAGATTTCCACTTCTCCCTCATGTTTAATCCCATTGCTTTTGAGTTTTTAAGATGTTTGCCCCAGTAATTTGGCGATTTTAAGAACTTTCGCCCTATTTCTGAAAATGTTTAGACCTTTCGTGCTATTTAGGTGTCGATTTTTTCCTGACGAGCGATAGCGAGCCTGTAATCTTAGAGGAATCGGCCTTCGGCCGAGAATTTTTTCTACCGAAAAATGTACACATTTATCTTGAAAGGGGGTCTAGGGGTGTAATTTTAAGTTTCATGGAGGTCTAGGGAACAAACTAAAAACCTCCCCTTAAGTCGATTTTGTTTTCTTCTGAGAGTCAAACTACTATTATAGGCTAGTGAATGAGGAAGTCAACATAGCATTCCATCGTGTCTATAACTATCCCCCAACCTATCCTGGTGTACCGTAGTAACCTTGACGCCCAACCCATGCCTCCTAGCAGTGTACCGTACAGGGTCACCAGGGGGGGGGGGGGGGGGGGGGTCACTTAATACACAACACACACAAAATGACGATCGTGACTTCTCTCGGAATAATGTCGGAATCGGTAGACTTTGAGTGAGAGACTTACTTAGACTTACCGTATATAAAGACACTGACCACACAGGGCTTACTATCCGAATGAGGTGATCAGGACTTATAAGCTATTAATAAAGATAGAAAACTCGGTGTGTGTGTGTGTGTGTGTGTGTGTGTGTGTGTGTGTGTGTGTGTGTGTGTGTGTGTGTGTGTGTTGCAATTATCAATATATAAAATAGGCCTATCAGTTAAATCGTAAATTTATTATTATTTTTAACATCGTTCATAACACCAATAACCCCCAAATTAAATTAATAAAAGCATGTGATCCTCCCAGGATTCGAACCCAGGACACCTCATACAGAACTTACACGCTCTAACCATTACACCATCAAATTTTATTGCATAATGAAAATCATAAGGGTGGTGAAGAACATAATTATATCCACGACTGTACCTCTCATGATTCCCCTCATCAGCCCCTATGTCGACACACACACGAACACACACACACACACACATATATACACACACACACGAACACACACACACACACGCGAACACACACACACACACACACGAACACACACATACACGAACACACACACACACGAACACCCTTACCCCTCTCTCTCTCTCTCTCTCTCTCTCTCTCTCTCTCTCTCTCTCTCTCTCTCTCTCTCTCTCTCTCTCTCTCTCTCTCTCTCTCTCTCTCTCTCTCTCTCTCTCTCTCTCTCTCTCTCTCTCTCTCTCCATTCCCACGAGATAACAAATGTTTCCCTAATCCAAAGCCAGAACAATCTCAGACGGAAAGTGATACGAACAGACAAACCTATCGTGCATTCCGACCAAAGAAGAAACTCGTGTGGTGGTTGAGTTAGGTAAGGAGTTGGGAGGGAGGGAGGGAGGGAGGGAGGGAGGCATGTGGTGGTGGTGGAAATCCCAAGGTGTCAGTCAGGTAGGGAGGGAGGTTTGGGTGGGGGGAGATTAAGGGGAGATTCTTTATTTTATTTGTTTATTTATTTATTTATTATTTTTGGTTGAAATTTGACTTTCCTCCCTAGACCTCTAATAAACTACCGGTGAATAATGAACACCTCCAATATCCCCCCTTCAAAATAAATGTCCAGGCTGATGACCAGTTCCTCCTCAATTACAGACGCACTATCGCTCGCTAGGAAAAGATTGACACGTAAATGGCACGTATTTCTTAATTTTGGCAAATAAATGGGGCGAAATGTAATATTGCCGAAGAAATTGGGTGAAAGTTCTCAATATTGGCAAAGAAATGGGGCGAAAGGAGAGGGAGGATGGTGGGGAATCCCAAGGTGTCAGACAGGTAGGTAGGGAGGTAGAGGGTGGGGGGGGGGGGGGGGAGCAGAGACACACGATAATGTTTTTACTAGCATGAAATAGCATCTGGAAGAAACGAAGAGAATCTGTACCGATATACACTCTTGTTACTGCCGTGTGTGCGTGTGTCTGTCTGTGTGTGATGAGAGAGAGAGAGTGATTTCGTGTGTGTGTGTGTGATGAGAGAGAGAATGTGAAAGTGAGTTCGTGTGTGTGTGTTTGTGTGTGTGTGTGAATCTGAGAGAGTGTGTAAGTCAGTTCGTGTGTATGTGTGCGTTTATTTTTGTTCAAGTTTTTAAGACTAATACACTATAATAATCTGCATGCACGCTGGTTACCGTAACCAATGCACACTGCAAAACCGGAAGGTTATATAATAGGCACCATATACAGAGCGGTCGCGAAACAATTGCCCATAGGGAATTTCCATGTAGTTTATACATGGACAAATGCCAGAGATAGTTCATCATTTTTGGTTGATGCAGAAACTATCAATCTCCCTTATCAACGTTTGTTATAAAATAATAATTGAAACAGCCTGTCGTTGTAGAACGGGAAGGATACTTACATTTAATATAATTCCTATGGGGTAATGTTTTGCAACAGCTGTGTATAAAATTATTGGGATATTGATAGTACCTTACCTTTTGATACCTTTTGATGTGTTCGCCACTCTTCTAGTAGCGGCACCAAAGTAGTTTACCTTTGTATCTCATATGAGGCGGGTTTATCAATACCTTGATAATGGTATGGCAGTATGGACGCACATTTATTACCCATTTCACACCCGTATATATATATTTACAATGCATAACGACGAATATTGCCAGGATGAGATTGCCAAAAACAAAAATAAACAAAGTAAGAATAATATAATAAAAATTAAAAAAGCCTATAGTGACTGGGTGAAGGGGAGGGTCGGGGGGGCGGGGGGTCAGGGTCAACCACATCCTTCTCACACACACACACACACACACACTATTCAGTATTTCACACGGCAACTCTACCTATGTAATCAACAGGTAGGGACGGGGGGGGGAGGGGGGGGGTATTGTGGGATATAGGAAGGATTTTTGTTTCTCTTAAAATGTGCGTTGTGGGTGTCTATCTTCACACACACACTATATATATATATATATATATATATATATATATATATATGTATATATATATACGGTACTGTATATTACCTTGAAAATGTCTTGAGATATGATATGAAAGCTAGATATTCAAAAATTTAATTGTTCATAATGAGTTATTACGGTACATATACAGAGTATGTCTATTTATGAGAGAGTGAGAGTGAGTGTGTGTGTGTGTGTGTGTGTGTGTGAAGATCAGTACAATGTAGCTATTGATCACATTCTTGAGGCAACTTACATCATTGCTTCAGCGAGCCTTGCATTCAACTACTGTATGTATGTTAATGTGTGCGCGTGTACGTTATAATACAGTCACATATCGATAAACTAATGCAGGATTAACACAAACACATACACACTCACCCACACACACATTCACTCTCACACACACACTCACTCTCTCTCTCTCATAGTACACACACACACACACAACCCACTTTCCACATACATATATTCAGAAACCCACGCAAATTTTGAAATATATAAATAGATAAACCAAACCTTGCAAGCACTATTTCATTTCCCGCTCTGCAACATGTATACAGCTTTGCAAGGGAAATTAATCTGCAACGATATTCATTTAATTGAAAACTGAAAAGTTCGTGTAATGCTTTTGAAATGCTAGAGGTTACGAAATATTTAAATCACTGGCAGATATTAATGCATTTATTTAATATATAATAAATGCATCACTATAGTCTTTTTTGTCCCGCTGAGGGTAAATTTGTCATGTTTCTATCTTTGTTATAAGGTAGATTTTGTAGCGAAGGATGATGGTTATTCTGAAAACTTGGCATTAATACGACACAGCCATAGTAGTTTCATAGATTGCCATTAAGTATCGATAAATCAGCTAATAAGAGATTCAATTGACGATCAGCTGGACAAAAGTTAGAGTATATATAGTGTTATCCTTACCCCATCTGCTTTTCTCTCTACATGGTATCCCCTTCAGCACGATGACGTATTATGCATCATATTCTGGTTACCAATAGACGATTTGCTGTAGCTTACCGTGTAGTACCTCTAGGGCTCAAAGGGGTAAATACGATCTCAATGAACCCTCAGAATAACATAGGTCCTTCTTAACCCTCTCCGACATATGAAGCGATTTTGAGGCTATTGGGGATACTTTAAAGCCTTTGTTACCATCAGGGGTATTTAGAAACCTTTAGTTTGGTTACTTCAACCTCTGCAGTTGTCTTTGAGTTAGCTGTGGGCAGAAAACTAATTTTGGAGAGGTAATTATAAGTGAGAGAACTCTATTTCTTATTGCTAATCTGGCAACCTCTGCGTCATAAATGCGTGAAAGGGTTAAACTGCATACAATCGTCTAATCATATCCTGGAACCCAAATCCACAAGACAATTTTAAGCTTATGATATTAAGGGGGTAGTACTTGTTTTCTTGCTCAAAATATTTGTATATGAATTTATTTTTTAATATACTCGCTAGGTCTCCATCAAGCTTAAAAAAAAAACACCCCCTAGACCCCCTTTCAAGATGAATTTGTACATTTTTCGATAGAAAAATGTTCCGGCCAAAGGCAGGTTCCTTCCAAAAATGCAGGCTCGCTGTCTATAAATTGAAAAAAAAAAAAAAAATGGAATGAAAGGTTTCAACATTGCCAAACTAACGGAACGAACGTCTAGAAATATCAAAACTAATATGCTAAACATAAGGGAGAAGGGGGTCCAGAAAAAAACAACGACCTCCCCCTTAATTAATGGTAAAGAACCAGCCAGCATATTAGGCGAAGATATGCGCTCTACCACCAAGTACCCTTATAGTTTTCTGTATTTTGTAGTAATTCGAAGGTTCTCTACCATTCAAGCCCTCGGTATATCTGAATTGGTTTGTCCACAGTTTTGTATATCTCAGAACACGTAGGCCTAGATGAGAGGGATGTAGTGAATTTCTGAAAGCGTTAAGCAAAGCCTCCTCCTCTCCTCTTCCTCCCCCCCCCCTCTCTCTCGCTCGCTCTCTCTCTCTTTGATATTCAGGTTTTGGGGAATTTCTGAAAACGCCTCTACACCCACGCAAGCTTACTGTAGGCCTCCATGCATCATAGTATATCCTGTTACATCCATATCCTGGATTAGTTTGTATATAGAGAGTGTGTGTGTGTGTGTGTGTGTGTGTGTGTGTGTGTGTGTGTGTGTGTGTGTGTGTGTGTGTGTGTGTGTGTGTGTGTGTGAATGGTGGGATATCTCGACCATCTCTTTCATATTATAGCCTTAAACGTGAAGCAACTCTCCTTCTCTCTCTCTCTCTCACACACACACACACACACACACACACACACACACACACACACACACACACACACACACACACACACACACACACACACACACACACACACGTATATACGTATGTTCTGTATATGAGTAAGTTAATAAATGTGTAAATGTACTGTATATCACTTACTCTCATGGTTATTTTATGATAATTTGTATTCTGCACATGCATCATTATTGTATTTATTTATTTTGTTTGTAAACTAAGCTTACCATCCTCATATCTGTACATCTCATGTTCATCCACTAAATTGTAAAATGTGTATTTTCAGCTCATGAGGCTGCCATTCTTTAATAAACCGTTTATTATTATTATTATTATTATTACACACACACTCACTCACTCACTCACTCACTCACTCTAACTTCTCACCTTTCCCCACTCACACACCCTCCCTCACTCTCTTTCTCCCTCTCTCTCACTCACTCTCACTCTCTCTCTCTCTCTCTCTCTCTCTCTCTCTCTCTCTCTCATCAACCTCTCACCTTTCCCACCCTCCCACACACACCTCTATCGCCTCTGGATATTTGATCTCATAATAAATGTATTGGCTTCTCCCTCCGATGGCTGTCTGTCATTCATCTACCTATTTATCTATCTATCTATCTAACTCTATGCTGTCTATGTTATCTATGTATGTCAAACTCGTTGGTTCAATTCCCGGCTAGAGGCAATACTTGGGCTAAGTTAGGTTACTTGTGCTTCTTATCTCTCTCTCTCTCTCTCTCACACACACACACACACACACACACACACACACACACACACACACACACACACACACACACACACACACACACACACACACACACACACAGATCACTGTATGAATGACGTAGATAAGCTTACTAGAATGTTATTGATAGTTGGAGTTCATTGTACCTCACTAGGAAATATACACGTGTATGCTCTTATATATTAATACACCTAGGAAACATATAATATACTAAGTCTTGTGCTTCTTATCCCACACACACACACACACACACAGTTCAACGTGATAATAACGTTCACAAGGATTATAGTTATGGCTACACTGTACGTCAATCCAGAACATTCACTCGCCCACACAAACACTCTACGGTATCTCTCTATCGGCTATGATGATGAATATATTTTTTGGGTGACCGGTCAACTCAACCAGTAGACCATTTCAACCAGTAGCTCTCAACCAGTACCAAATCAACCAATACGGTTAGGTTAGTACTATATTTTGGCACTGGGTTGGTTGGTCTGGGTTAATTTGGCACTGGTTGAGAGCTACTGGTTGAAATGGTCTACTGGTTGAGATGACATGGAACCCATTTTTTTTTTAAATGTTGTAGAGTAAATAGTGTTTTGCACACTGCAACGCTTGTTCTGCACAATACGGTACAATACTGCTTATCAGAATTCATTTATCCCCAGAGCTACTACTCTTTGGAATTAACTTCCCTCGAATTGCTTTCCACAAACTTACAATCTACAAATGTTTAAATCCAGTTGTTACAAACATTTTATGAATGGAGGATGCCTTTAGGCACATGGACCTTTTTGTTTTATCTGTGTTTTCCTTCCTCCGTTCATTGTCTCTTAAAAAAAAAAAAAAAAAAAAAAGTACATGTGTTTAGAGTATCTCACTGAAATTAACCACAAGGTCTCTTGAAATATTAACTATTCCTTTAATTTAGTTGTACTTTTTCTTACTTTCCCTCTGCCTCCCTCTTCCTTCCCTATCCCTTACAGTAGCAGTCATTAAGTGATAAAGACATTGCACACACACACACACACACACACAGAGACACACACGCACCACATCCTTTACAGATAAGATAAAGTAATCCAGCACTTCCTCCTTTACTCATTATCCAGATAAGGAAATTACCGTTGTGAAGCAGAATGCAGATGTTGATATATATATATATATATATATATATATATATATATATATATATATATATATATATAGATATATATATATATATATATATATATATATATATATATATATATATATATATACGGTATATATATATATATATATATATAGTATATATATATTTCTATAAGTTACGAAAAGTCAATGTAGAAGTATTGATCACTGAATACTATAATATATAATGCATTGAAATATTTTGCTACGTATATATCTACCAAACGTATTGTATGTTACAAGAAAGGTATTGTTTGGAATTAAGAGATTTTCACAAACAGGTTAACTTTATTTGGTCCGAGGGAACCTTTTTGGATCGCCCTTTTTTCGTTCCAATAGTTTGGAGATTTTGAGAAGTCTCACCCCATTAGTTTGGTGATAATAAGACGCTTCACCTCATTTACATGCCAATTATTTTCTGGGCGAGCGACAGCTAGCCTGGAACTTGGAAGAAATCGACCTTCGACCAAGACATTTTTCAATGTAGCCTACCGTACACATTTACCTTGAAGGGGGTGTGGGGAGACATTGTTGTTGTTGTTGTTGTTGTTGTTCCCCAAGCTGCCTGGCCGAACAGCCCCAAGGCCCCGAGCAAGGCCAAGGCCATAACCGAGCGCCCCCACAGAAGACATTGTGTTCTAGTTTAACCCATTCAGTACCAGGGACGTCCTTTTAATCATATTCTGGCAACTATTAAACGATTGTATTCAGCTTAGGAAGAACCTCTAGCAATAAATACGACTCCAAACTATATCAACCCACCCTTTTAACTACCACAGATCCTTCTTAAGCTGCATAATATCGTCTTAATATAGCTAGAATAAACTATAACACACGTCGCTGGTACTCAAAGGGTTAATGGAAGCCTGGGAAGGCGTTATTAGAGAAATTGTGAAAATGATATCGCCGCACTGAAAGAGTTTAAGTTTTGAGTTAAGGTTTTTAGTTTGTTCTACCTTCATCAAGCTTAAAATTACACCTCCTAGATACAGATAAATCTGTATAATTTTTTGTTTTAAATTACAGGCTCGCTATAGCTCGCTAGGAAAAAATCGACACCTACATGGCACGTAAAGTCTTTAAATTGACAGAAATGGGGCGAAAGTTCTTATAAATCTCCAAACTAATGGGGATAAACATGAGGAATAAAGTGGACCAGAATAACGACCCATTTCCCCTTAATATTGTGTAAGTATGGGTTTTGACATATAGATAAACGTACAAGTTGCACCGGAAACTGTCATATACTCCTTGACTCACTGATATAAGTGATATACAGTAAGTGACAGTTGTACTTTGATATAGGTTATACTGTTATACTATAGTCACTCCTGCTTTTATGAACATTTTCTTTTTGCAATTATTTACTGGCAATATATATATATATACCGGTATATA